>JACGAQ010000202.1:0-242126 GCA_014119065.1 Orius insidiosus | reverse complement strand
TTTTCCAGAAGTACCTATGTGACACGAAAAAAATTTTTGGAGTGTTTTTTTGACACCCCGCATCCTTAAAGAAGTTGTTTTACCCTCTACGTCGGGTTTTTAGGGACCCCGAAGGGTCAATTCGAACGTGCATCTACACCGATCTCAACTTTGTGTGGTTCCGGCCGGCCGTAGCACTGGAACACTTCACATCTCCTTTTTATAACGTATTTTTATTTTTAGGAAGTTTAAATGACATTGTAAAAATAAGAGAGAGCGAGAAAAAAAGGTTGGACTCCTGTTACCGTCGATGTATAATAGGCGTAATGCCAGTAATCTCACTCACGAGAATCGTACGCGTCGGACGAACCGGGCGGCCAGTTGAGAATTCCAGATCGACTTTCGCTTCGGGGTCGAGGTTGGACGATGAGCGGCGCTTTTTATCCGGTTAAGACTTGAACTTGGCTCTACGAAGAAAGAGAAACCTTGGGGGGACAACCAAACCCGCAACTTCGTTTTAGTCACTCCCTACAGCACGTCTCGTTCTCATGCGTCAAACACAGGTCAGTGAATTTCAAAACAGCAACAATCTCTAGCCTTTTTTTGCCAGACTTAACTTTTGTTTTTTAATTAAAAACACCTGGATTCTCAAATTTTCTTCCCCTAGTCAAATTAAACCTCGACCTAACAAGTTTTAAAAGAAACTCCCTCAAGACCGTTATTCGTCCCTTACTTTCTCAAAAGAATGTATATGAGTATTTATTGTCGGCATCGTGTTAAAAAAGGGCAAAAAAATATTTCGGTCCGGTTTTCTCAGAGAATCTACCGAGGTCATAACGTTCATTCTTATTAAACTTCCCCGGGGCCATAAATTTACATTTATGTTTAAAAAATTTTTCCATTAGGAATTTTTTTCAATATAAAATGTTAGAAATTCTTAAAAATATTTTGGTCTAGAAAGATCTATTTTATAGGGCTTTCAAAAGGAATAAAATTCTAACGTGAGGAGCATTTTGGTCAATGCCGATGGAGACGAGGCTTCACTAGATTACTCGGCTTACGTCGATCAAAACCTTAAATAAGCTTCTTATCGCCTTTAGGTTGTTTCAGACGAGTTTTCATCTCATTCCCTTTTAACTCGGATCCTTTAAGCTCATTTTTCTTTTCATTCCCCATTTTCTACATAATTAATTTTTAAAACGATTATTTTTCGACTAGCAGGTTGGTCTCTCAACTTTCGGGCTTCTTCCTTGATTGTGCTCGCATTCCTATGTCTTTCTGGCAAGAGAAACCCATATCATCCAAATGTAATTAGTGAACCTCAGTTTTTATTCAAGAAACGACTTTCTCACCGGATTTTACTTCCTTTTTTGTGAGGAACACCCTTTTTCTACCGTATTGTAATACCCATCTGCCATAAACACCGGTTTTAGGCGCTTTTCATGGTTTATTGGCTGCAAGGTCAAAGGCTATAGAGGGATAAGGGGTCAAAATGGCCTAAGCTCCGATTTTGCTGAAAAAATTCAGGAAGACGCCTCTATATAAGACTAAAACATGAGGAAAATTTCAGATCAAAAAGATCAACGGTTTTCGTGAAAAACGCAATTTTCTCTTTTCAGAAAATAATTAATATCTCGAGAACTAATGGTCCCACAGAGCACAGCTTTTTTGCTGCTTATAGAGCTTCCAAAGATCCACCTTTGAGTATTTTTCAAAGTTTTCCGACCTGAATAAATGCTTGAATTTTTAATTTAAAATCCCAAAACTCGAAAAAAAGTCTTCCTGGTAACGTTACGAAATCAATACAATATGTTAAAAAACTAGTATTTTACTTGTCTTGCAATTCCCATGGTTCACCATGTACAGCGAAAAATTCAGAAAACAATTCATAAAATATGTTCTACCACCTCGAAAAATCTGAAGAAATTCTGACAAGTAAAAGACTAGTATTTTAACACATTTTATTGATTTCGTAACGTTACCTCTTCAGGAACAATTTTTTTCGAGGTTTTGAAATTTTGAAATTAAAAATTCAAGCATTTATTGAGGTCGGAAAACTTTGAAAAATACTCAAAGGTTGGGTCTTTGGAAGCAGACAAAAAGTCTGTGCTCTGTGGGACCAATAGTTCTCGAGATATTAATTATTTTCTGAAATGAGAAAATCACGTTTTTCACGAAAACCGTTGATCTTTTTGATCTGAAATTTTCCTCATGTTTTAGTTTTATAAAGGCGTCTTCCTGAATTTTTTCAGCAAAATCGGAGCTTAGGCCATTTTGACCTCCATATCCCTCTATAGCCTCTGGTTATTCGATGATTTCGCATTGTTCAATATTTCCCATTGCTTTAAGGAGTTTCCCTTGATTTCTTGCACAAGAGTAACCCTTCGTTCACTTTGGAAATAGAAAAACACATTTTTCTGCTACAGCATGAGGTACCCCTAGGCGTCCATTCTTCCTCTGCTTGCCTAGACGAGGATGGAACGGGCCTGAACCAGAGATGGGAATATGATTAAGATTTTAAATCTTAAGAATATTTTCTGTGTATAGAATAAGATTATAATCACACTCACGAGTATGATTAGGAATAAAATCTTAATCACAGAGATGGTTAAGAATAAAATCATAATCACAGAGATGAAGAATAAAATCTTAATCACAGAGATGGTTAAGAATAAAATCATAATCAGAGATGATTAAGAATAAAATCTTAATCACAGAGATGGTTAAGAAAAATCATAATCACAGAGATGATTAAGAATAAAATCTTAATCACAGAGATGATTAAGAATAAAATCATAATCACAGAGATGATTAAGAATAAAATCTTAATCCCAGAGATGATTAAGAATAAAATCATAAACACAGAGATGATTAAAAATAAAATCTTAATCACAGAGATGATTAAGAATAAAATCTTAATCACAGAGATGATTAAGAATAAAATCTTAATCACAGAGATGATTAAGAATAAAATCATAATCACAGAGATGATTAAGAATAAAATCTTAATCACAGAGATGATTAAGAATAAAATCATAATCACAGAGATGATTAAAAATAAAATCTTAATCACAGAGATGATTAAGAATAAAATCTTAATCACAGAGATGGTTAAGAATAAATCTTAATCACAGAGATGGTTAAGAATAAAATCTCAATCACAGAGATGATTAAGAATAACTCTTAATCACAGGAAATCTGTGATTAATCATAGGAAAATAATGATTAATCATTGGAATTTGGGATTAATTGAGGAAAAAGCTTGATCAATCATCAGAAAAATTGTGTAATCACAGGAATCTGTGAATATTGTCACCTCTCAATAACTAAAAACTTAAAATCTATCAATTTCTAAAACTCCAAAATTTTAATTTTAAAACTCCAAAAATTTATAATAATGAAAAATCAAAATTTTTGAAAAATTAAATGAGGAGGACTTAAAGGAGTTTTAAAATTAAAATTTTGGAGTTTTAGAGATTGGAAGATTTTGAGTTTTTAGTTATTGAGAGTAAATTGTGATCAGAGGTGACAATATTCACAGATTCCTGTGATTACACAATTTTTCTGATGATTGATCAAGTTTTACCTTAATTAATCTCAAATTCCAATGATTAATCATTATTTTCCAATAAATAATCACAGACTTCCTGTGATTAAGAGTTTATTCTTAATCATTTCTGTGATTAAGGTTTTATTCTTAATCATACTCGTGAGTGCGATTTTAATCTTATTCTTAATCATACTCGTGAGTGTGATTTTAATCTTATTCTTAATCATACTCGTGAGTGTGATTTTAATCTTATTCTTAATCATACTCGTGAGTGTGATTTTAATCTTATTCTTAATCATACTCGTGAGTGTGATTTTAATCTTATTCTTAATCATTCTCGTGAGTGTGATTTTAATCTTATTCTTAATCATACTCGTGAGTGTGATTTTAATCTTATTCTTAATCATACTCGTGAGTGTGATTTTAATCTTATTCTTAATCATACTCGTGAGTATGATTTTAATCTTATTCTTAATCACAGAAAAATATTCCTATGATTTAAAATTTGCCCATCTCTGCTCGTGAGTGTAATTTTAATCTTATTCTTAATCACTGAAAAATATTCCTATTATTTAAAATCTTAATCATGAATATGATTAATATTCATGATTAAGATTTTCTTAATCATATTCATGATTAAGATTTTGCCCATCCCTGGCCTGAACCTAGGGGCTACTTGGTCCCCCCGCGTAAGATCAAGGAATCGTTCTGCAAGAAGGGAACGAATCTCCTTTGCGTAAAGAGTGGTTGGGCGATCCAAACGCCCTGATGAAGATGCTTCCCTTTTAAGAGCAGCGATGATCTGACTAGGCCGCAGTGCACAAGAAAGTCAGGGAAGGCGAATCTGCCGAGGGTTCTGGTGAACCGTGCCCAACAGCTTGGCCAGTATACTGCTCATCGATAGCCACAACGAGCCAATGCCATCTTACTAAGAAAGTGCCATCCCTTAGTTCAGACTATTTTGCTGTTGATCGGGCATTTACTAGGCTGTTGAGAGGAGGGCTTCTCCTGTAGACGTACAGTGGCTCCCAGTCAAAATGATGCAAACGAAAACCTACATATGAAGGCACAAGGAATGACACAATGATGTTTGACTGTATGAATTTGGTGTATGACAGTGAATCATTGTGCCTTCATATGTTTTGGCATTTGGATTTTGACGGATTGAAGGTGGCTGGCGTCCGAGGTGTAGGTTTTCGTTTGCATCATTTTGACTGGGAGCCACTGTAGGTAGCATAATGATAGGGGTGTGGAAAGGTGAGAAAATTTTCCCCAAGTGGCTAACTGCTCCAGCGATATGGAGCCGCATCCCTACACGCATCTTCCTACGCCAATCCATATGCGCCAGGCAGTCACCCATCCAGGTTGGTACTAAACTCACCCAACGCTGATTAAATCCCTGATTAGACTAGAACCCCCAAAAAACCTCCACTAACCAGCATCTTATACATTTTGGTCCACGTTTATTAATATTTATTAAGTTTTAAGAAGAATGGGAAAGCCTCAAGGGGATATTTCTTTTGTCTACATAAAGTTGCCTAGGGAGAAAAGACATAAAAAAATACATTTCCTTGTTCATTATCTAGTTTGTAACTCTTCTGGTATGAAAGCAACAATGACCAACTTGGCAAAAAGACAGAAAAAACATTTTTTTCTTTAACTCACGCCTTTCTTGTAAGTTTAGTAAATAACTTTGTGGAGAAGTTAGATATGTTACTGTACTGGTTTTATTTAAAATTTCAGATCGTCGTCTTCCTGCTTTTCGCAGTTAAGTTCTCGGAAGGTAATCAGATGGAAGGACTACTTCAGCTACACCGAGTGATGCAGTTGGAACCTCAGATAAAAAAAGCGATGAAAGCCGTCCTCAAACGACAAGTGGCCCCAGAACAAGGCCTTTATCAAATTCACAGAATGAAAACGAAGAACAAAAGCAACCCATTTATAGAAAGCCCTCACAAAACATTATTTACAGGCCGGAATATAAAATAGAACCACAGGAACAACAATATTATAACCAAGGCTATGATGAAAAAATGTATATTTACTCCAAAGGCCCGCGAGGTTATATTACAGTTCTTCAAAATGAAACGGTGAATATGAAAAGGAGCCTTATTACGAACAGGATAAAGGGCAACGATTCGCGATACCTGTACTCATCCCGTATCCTGTACCGGAGTCTAATTTACAGCAGATCCAATACGATCCCCATCACACAAGGAACGAGCAGACGCAAGCAATTTTTCACAATTATCAAGGGACCAAATATGAAAGTGAAGGGGACATACAAAGAAGATAACCTGCCGCTTCAGTACCTCATCAACAATTTAGTCGAACCAATGAGACTGATGATGAAAGGTAAAAATTTTTTTGCGGTATAAAATTTACGCCAACTCGACCTAATCACACCATACAAGCTACTCGCCCTAAACTTACCATAAAAAACCACTCGTCTAAATCTCACCCTGATTGTGCCCTTATTTACTGCCCTAAAAGCAACTCGTCTATATCTTACCCTAAAAACAACTCGTCTAAATCTCACCCTAACAGCAAGTCACCCTAATTGTGCCCTTATTTACTACCCTAAAAGCAACTCTTCTATATCTCACCCTAACAGCAACTCACCCTAATTGTGCCCTTATTTACTGCCCTAAAAGCAACTCGTCTATATCTCACCCTAAAACAACTCGTCTAAATCTCACCCTAACAGCAACTCACCCTAATTGTGCCCTTATTTACTGCCCTAAAAGCAACTCGTCTATATCTCACCCTAAAAACAACTCGTCTAAATCTCACCCTAACAGTATCTCGTATAAATCTCATCCTTACAGCAACTCGTCTAAATCTCACCCTAACAGCAACTCGCCCTAATTCTGCCCTTATTTACTTACCCTAAAAGCAACTTTCCCAGATCGTACCATAAAACCCACTCGTAAAAATCTCACCCTAACAGCAAACTCACCCTAATTTCGCCTGTACTTACTTAGGTACCTACCATAAAAGCAACTCGTCTATATCTCACCCTAAAAACAACTTGTCTAAATCTCACCCTAACAGCAACTCGCCCTAATTTCACCCCAGAAGCAAAACGTCCAAATCGCACCCTACAAACCACTCGGTCAGAACGTACCCTAACAGCAACTCGTCTAAATCTCACCCTAACAGTAACTCGTCTAAATCTCATCCTTACAGCAACTCGTCTAAATCTCACCCTAACAGTAACTCGTCTAAATCTCATCCTTACAGCAACTCGTCTAAATCTCACCCTAACAGCAACTCGCCCTAATTGTGCCCTTATTTACTTACCCTAAAAGCAACTTTCCCAGATCGTACCATAAAGCCCACTTGTCTAAATCTCACCCTAACAGCAAACTTACCCTAATTTCGCCTGTACTTACTTAGGTACCATAAAAGCAACTCGTCTATATCTCACCCTAAAAACAACTCGTCTAAATCTCACCCTAACAGTAACTCGTCTAAATCTCATCCTTACAGCAACTCGTCTAAATCTCACCCTAACAGCTTCTCGTCTAAATCTCATCCTTACAGCAACTCGTCTAAATCTCACCCTAAGAACAACTCGTCTAAATCTCACCCTAACAGTAACTCGTCTAAATCTCACCCTAACAGCAACTCGCCCTAATTTCACCCCAGAAGCAAAACGTCCAAATCGCACCCTACAAACCACTCGGTCAGAACGTACCCTAAGAGCAACTCGTCTAAATCTCACCCTAACAGTAACTCGTCTAAATCTCATCCTTACAGCAACTCGTCTAAATCTCACCCTAACAGAAACTCGCCCTAATTTCACCCTAGAAGCAAAACGTCCTAATCGCACCCTACAAACCACTCGGTCAGAACGTACCCTAACAGCAACTAGTCTAAATCTCACCCTAACAGCATCTCGTCTAAATCTCACCCTAACAGAAACTCGCCCTAATTTCACCCTAGAAGTAACTCGCCCAGATCGTAGGTACCCTAATAGCAACTCGCCCTAATTTCACCCTAGAAGCAACTTGTCACAATCGCACCCTACAAACAACTCGCCCTGATCGTACCCCACTCGTCTAAATCTCACCCTAACAGCAACTTGCCATAATTGCACCCTAAAAAATACGTTTTATGACGATTAGCCATTATACATTGCCCAATTCTATTCGGTATAAAACGTAGTGTTTTCGTTTTGCTTTGTTGAGAAATCAAGGCGATTTGCTTTTTTTCGATTGGTATTTCAACATGAATATAGGAAAATAGCGAAATACGTGTACTACTCACCCTAACTCGAACCATAACGACAATTCTGCATAAACGTATTTCGTAGGGTGAAATAAGGGCGAGGACTTCTCCCAAATTTTTTTAGTACATATTTTTATTTATAAATTTTTTTTTTTCAGGTAAATCTAAATTTGGAAAACAGCCAGTAATGCCCGTATATCATTACGTTCCAGTTCCAAAAGGAACGTTTCAGGACACTAAACTGGTAACGTAAATTTTATTTATTATAAAATGATATACTTCACTTATAAATTAATTTTATTTTTTTTCTTTTAAAAAAAGAGGGCGATCAAGACGGGCGTATCAGAGGAAGTTCTCCTCCCCTCCCAGAGGCGGAAGCACCTGCGAAAGTTGTTCAAAACGAAGAAACCCCGGAGGACTCGGGACAGCCGACAGATGGCGAAGATTTCAGCGTTTACGATTTCGGATACAGGGTCACCGACAGTGAAAATGGCGTCGAAATGGGAAAGATGGAAACGAAAGTAAATGGAGTTACCAAAGGAAGCTACCACGTTTTATTACCCGACGGTCGTCTTCAAATCGTCAAATATTGGTCCGATCATACAGGATATCACACCGACGTCTCTTATCAATCTAAGTCATAAATCATAACGCCCAAAAAGTGATTTTGAAAAATGTACAGTTTTCTACTATTTTTTTAGTACTTTTCTTAGGATACGAAAAAAAAATCACATAAATTTTTTAAAATAGAAAAATTTGTAATAAAAGTTGTACATATTTTGGTAGAATAAGTTTTATAACATTTTAATTTTCATAATAATTTAAAGGTAAATATTTGTGTATATTGTATCATATGACCTATTTTATGAATAAAATAAAGTTAAATAAGTAATTTAGTTAATTTTAAATTAAATTATTTTATGAATTGTATTCAAAATAAAAAATTAATTCTTTGCTTGTTGTCTTGGCAACCACCAAATCTTTTTGTTTCCCAGGGAAACCTCAGACAATCAGAAAAACTTCAACTTGTTTTGTGTTTTTGGTTTTCACCGAAAAGAATATGAAAACTGATGTAAAAGGTGGAATTTCGGCCTTTTTTTTCTCCAATTTTTTTTGTCCATGTGCATCCCTTTATCCTCCCAGAAAAAAGCCTTTTCCCGAATTTTTAGGTTTTTTCACGGATTTTAATATTTAAAGACAATTTTTATTTCAATTTTCAACAGTTATTTCCCCTCGAGACACGTCATTTCTGCTAAATTTGTCGATGTCAATGGTCGACAGCCTGAAATCACATGAAAAAAAAACTAGTCTGGAGCCGGGTACTTCCTGAATGAGAAGAAACAATATTGGGGGGGGGGGAGGAAGTATAAGGGAGGTGAAGTATAGCGGAGGGGGAAGTAGAACGGAGAGGAAGTATGAATATGGGAGGGGAAGTGTAAGGAAGGGGGAAATATAACGAGGAAGTTTAAAGAGAGAATGTATAACGGAGAGGGAAGTTTTTTTTTTTTTTTTTTTTTTTTTTTTTTTTTTTTTTTTTTTTTTTTTTTTTAATTTTCTAAGTTTTTTTATTCGAAAAATGAGTTGAAAATGAAAGAAAAAACTTCCCCCTCCGTTATACATTTTCTCCCTTAAACTTCCTCGTTATACTTCCCCCTTTCTTACACTTCCCCTCCCATATTCATACTTCCTCTTCGTTATACTTCCCCCTCCGCTATTGTGAAAATGAGTTTTCCCTTTCAAAAATCTAGGGAAACTACTAAGAAAAATTATTTTAAAAAAAGAGAGGGTTTCACTGTTCGAAAACTTAGTAAAACTCCTGAAAATCCTCTAAAAATGGGGTTTCTTCGACCAAAAAAAACAAGGAAACTGCTCAAAATTCCGATGGAATGGGGTTTCTTTTTCTAAAAATCGAGTAAAACATACATAAAAATGGTGTTTCACTGTCAAAGAGCCAAGAAAAACTCCTGAAATTCCCCAAAAAGTGTTGTTTTTGAGTCTAAACCCTGAATAAAACTCCTGAAAATCTTGTAAATTGAAGTTTCTCTGAAGTGTCGAAATGGGATTCCTTTTGCAGAAAGCCAAAAATTAAGGAAAAACGTCCTAAAACTAAGGAAAACTCGAAAAACTTCTGTAAAAATAGGGTTTCACCGTCAAAGCCGAAGAAAACTCCTGAAAATACTGTAAAAATGGCGTTTTATTGTTACTGTAAAACTGTGTTTTTAGGCGACCTCAAAACTGCTCATTGATATTCTTCTCTAAATGGTTAATTCTTTCGCTTTAAAAATATAAAAAAGTTCACCTTTTTTTTTTTAAACAAAGGAGAATCTTGATTTGCAAGAAGAAAAAAAATCGTTTTAGCTACCAAAGAAGATAAGAACAGCCTCATTTCCAATTACGGTTAAGGTCTTAAGATCTGAAATTCCATTTCAATTCCGTAGCTGACGGTGTGTGATGCCTCCTTCCCTTTCTTTGATCTATAAATTAACTTAGTCCTTTGTAAGGTCCATTACTCTGATCTAAACCTAATTTAGTCTAGAATCGAGGTTAATACCGAAGGATGTAATAAAACGTTACACAATAAAACAAAAAGCTCAAAAAAGCAGTGAAAAACTTTAGACAGCCATATCTCCGCCATTTTTGCGTGCGCAAAAGCATTTTGCTCAAGGTTACTACGAATGGAGTATTCTGTAAAAGTCCTGAAAAACTGGCAACCGACGGCCGGCAACACATGATACGTCAAGAACTCTACGGTATCTGGAAGACCCTTTCTTCTCTTGGCGAAGTTGAAAATATATTAACTTGCTTAAAGAAGTTATTGTGATACCCTCGACGCCGGGTTTTTGGGGAAGGGTCTTCCAGACCCCGTAGGCTTATTTGAATATTGATCTTTACCGATCTCAACTTTGTCTGTGGTTCCAGCCGGCCGTCCGTTCGTAGCATTTTTTTTCTGGAACACTTAACGGCCACAGTTTTCATCCGGTTTTCACCAAATTTTCACACTTTCTTTAGCCGTGAACAAGAAACTAACGACGGCGATTTTTGAATTTCGAAAAATTGGCGGAGTTATTATGTCTGTTTGAAATTTTAAAAACTTCGCTTCGGCCGAACCTTTGGTCCGATTTTCATCAAATTTTCACCAATTACTCCTTATATTTTTTGCGAATTTACGGTATAAAAAAAGCCACTTTTAATTATTATTTTTTTAGTAGGGAAAAATTTCATTCTTCCACCCACTACGAGAGGCACATCCGTAGGTCAAAGAGCCCATTATTTCTACCTTTAACATAGAATAATTTTCGAAAAAAAAAAAACTTAAAAAAATTTTCAGAAATATATTGTTAGTTCTCTTTAAGGAAGTTTTCGTTGGAAGCTCTTCAGACCAGTACTTTTTCTTTGCTGAAGGAGAGGACGTGTTTTTCGAAGAATATAAGGAGCAAAGTGAAAGCGATGGAACAATTAATTGGTTCAAACTGAATGCTTAGAAAGGAGGCAAACATTGACTTTGGATAGGATTAAGTCCCGGGCTAAATGCGAATTTGTGCTATTTTCCCGGGCACATGTTCTCCCAATCCCCAATCGGTTTCCACTTTCGTTAAACCCTTTAACGAGATCGTTTTAATAATAGAAAGAGGAAAGCAAAAAAATAAATTTCAAGTAGGCTTTCTCCGGAAAAAACAGGCGAGAAAGAGAGAAAAAAGAAATCCGAAGAAGGTTCAAAATGAATTTGATTATTGCAAATAGTTCCCTTTGTGTAAAACGAGGAGGAAACGATTTTGACGAAATTGATCACGGATCGTTGAAAGCCAAAAGGGAATCACAGAACTGTTATTTTCTCGCTTATTTTAATAGAAAAAGGGCACGAGAGGAATGAAATCGAATAAAAACGATGAGCCTAATATCATAATACCCACTTTTTTTTCTCACTTCTTTAAAAGCGAATTATCGATCGTTACTATATTATTTATTTAAGACGTTGTACTTGTTTGTTAAAACTGTGTGGAGGGGGGGGGGGGAGCTAAAAATAATTTACATGAATTTTTCTCGCTTTTTGAGAGAGAAACCTCAGTTTATGCATGATTTTTAAAAATTCTTCTCACTTTTAAGGAGTAAATCCTACTTTTTTTGTTTTTTGAGTGATATGCATCATTACCTTCCTTAAAGAAGTTATTCTGAAACCCTCGACTTCAGGCTTTTGGGGAAGGGTCTTCCTGACCCCGGAGGGTCAAATCGAATATTGATGTTTACCGATCTCAACTTTGTCTGTGGTGCCGGCCGTCCGTAGCAATTTTTTCCGGAACACTTTACGGCCACAGTCCTCGATTTTCACCGAATTTTCACCCAAATTTCTTTAGCCGTGAACAAGAATGTAATGAGGGCGAATTTTGAAAAAATAGCGGAGATAATAATATGTCTGTTTGAAATTTTAAAAAATTCGCTGCGGCCGAACCGTTGGTCCGATTTTCACCAATTACTCCTTATATTTTATAATAATTTTTGTTGTAAAAAATTATCATTTTTTTATAATAATGATAATTAAATTAATAAATTAACTAAAATGATAAGTAGGGAGAAATCATACTTCCACGCCTTACGAGAGCGACCTCTCTTGGGCGAAAATCCCATTATGTATTTATACCTTGATACTTAAAAAAATTTTCGAAAAAAAAACTTAGAAAATTTTCAGGATTTTTCAGGAGTTTTCTTTCAGTTTTTTGACAGATAAACCCGATTTTTAAGGGATTTTCAAGAGTTTTACTTAGTTTTTGGACAGTAAAACCCCTTTTTTTAAAAATAATTTTTCTTGGTAGTTTCCCTACGTTTTTAATAGGGAAAACTCATTTCAACAGGATTTTCAGGAGTTTTTTCTTGTTTTCCAACTTTTGGACAGAGAACCCCATTTTCACAAGATTTTCAGGAGTTTTCTTCAGTTTTTTTACAGATAAACCCGATTATTAAGGGATTTTCAAGAGTTTTTCTTATTTTTCGAACAGTGAGACCCTCCCTTTTTTTAAAAATAATTCTTCTTAGTAGTTTCCCTACGTTTTTGATAGGGAAAACTCATTTTCAAGAGGATTTTCAGGAGTTTTTGTTTGTTTTCTCTACTTTGGACAGAGAAACCCCATACAAAATTTTCAGGCACCTGCTTTTGAAAATCTGAATAACGAAAAGTCCTAATAATTCGATTATTCTCTGATTAGCAGTGTTTTATCTTCTCGGCTTTCTTCATTAAAGAGCAACGATTTAAATATAATAGAATAGAATTGGAAATAGGAAATTATAAGTGGACAGTAATTGGATAAAGCAATCCGACGTTCAATGGTAATCACCGGTAATTAACCGACCGAAACACGTCGGTAGAACATTAATTACTCTGCTCTAACGACCCCGTGCTCTGGTCACCAGTTAAATAATTCAAAAACATTGGCAAAGCACGATCGAACGAATTCCCCATCATGCTTCCCCACTTTTTAAAACTCACTTTTTAAATCACCCGTTTAGCCAGTAACGGTTGATTAATCCTCAAAATTTTAAATACCCAAAAAACAATTTAAATTAAAATAAAATCATTTTTTGGGGGGAATTAATAAAAATAAATCACCTTGTTTGACCACAGCTGACTTAACCTAACCAACATAACCTATACCTTCTGACTCCCTTCACTAGCGACATCTAGCCACTTCTGCTTCTCAAGAAAAACTTTTAGGAGATCATAATCTTATTTAATGGACTCCAACGCATTATTTGATGCACCTCCTATAATTTTTGATTCAACATTTGTTTGACCCAAATGTTTAAAGATTGAAACCTCAACCTTAATTTAGAATCGTGGAATTAATTACATCTTATTTTAAACTCAAACGCCACCATAGGTGTAATTAATTGTTAAGTAAGGCGACTAATTCAGATTGATAGTGTCAAATTAGCGGAACGAACAAGCTTAAATTTAAATTAGTCCGCTAAAATCACATTTTACGGGTAAAATCCAATAAGTACATTAATAATTCAAGCTTATCAGAAACCAGTTATTTTGAGATCACGGTATTTAAATTAAAAACCTATTTCCCAGATTTTTTGTCGATTTTCTTAGGTTTGGGGTGCTGCGGAGCTGAGATTTTTCCCCAGATAATTATTTAAGAAATCTGCTTATTTAAGGGGATATGAGGGTTTTTAAGTTGGTTGCTTTGTACATATTTCGTTGTGAGCAACGGTTTTCGGTTTTTCCCTTCTACCTTGGAAACCGTAGCTCAAAACGAAAAAATGTCTTAAGTAAAAGTAGTAGATACAAAATTTACTACATAAAATATCTTATTAGTTTTTTCCTTCAGAGCAAAATTTTAGGAGGTCTGAAGGTTTTAAGTTTTCAGACAGGCTCTGTAGGATTATTAGTTTTAACCTCATAACTCCTTAAATATTGCTCTTTCGCAAATAATAAATGAATAAATTTTTGTAGGAAATCTTTGTACCTACAACTTTTACTTAGGACATTTTTTCGTTTTGAGCGACGGTTTCCGAGATAGAAGAGAAAAACCGAAAACCGTTGCTCACTACGAAAAATTTGCAAAGCAACTCACTTAAGAACCCTCATATCTCCTTAAGTATTGCTCTGACAAAAAAACTAATGAATATTGCTCTGCAAAAAAAAATAAAACTTTTTGTAGGAAATTTCCGTAGCTACGACTTTTACTTATGACATTTTTCGTTTTGAGCGACGGTTTCCGAGATAAGGAAAAACCGAAAACCGTTGTTAACACGAAAAATTTGCAAAGCAACCAACTTAAATACTTCCATATCTCCTAAAGTATTGCTCTGACGGAAAAAACTAATAAGATATTTTATGTAGTAAATTTTAGTACCTACGACTTTACTTATGATTTTTTCGTTTTGAGCGACGGTTTCCGGATAGAAAAAACCGAAAACCGTTGTTAACAACGAAAAATTTGCAAAGCAACTCACCTAAAACCATCATACCTCCTTAAAGATTTCACGCGAATACACTGAGCGAAATTTTACTCCTAGAAGAAGTGAATAAATAAAGTCTTGTTTGAAGAGCTTCCGAAACGAATACTCCTTAGAGAGAAGTAACAATATAGGAGGGGGAAGTATATGGGAGGGGAAGTATAACAGAGGGGGAAGAATAAGGGAACGAAATAATTACGAAGGGAGGGAAAGTATAACAGAGGGGGAAGAATAAGGAACGAAAGAATTACGAAGGGAGGAAAGTATAACAGAGGGGGAAGTATAAGGTACCGAAAGTATAACGAAGGGGTGGAAAATATAAAGAAGGGGAATTATAAGGGAGGAGAAGTATAAGGGAAGGCAACTTTTTTTTTCAAAAATTTTTCAAGTTTTTTTTTTAGAAAAACTGTCTAAGGTTTTTCACGATATTTCAAAGTTTTTTTTTTTTAATTTCCCGGTTTTTTTTTTAAATTTGTGCGCGTTTTTTTCATTTTTTTTTTGCAAAAATTTTTAAGTTCTTTTTTCGAAAATTTTTTTAAGTGTCAAGGTAGAAATAATGGGATCTTTGGCCTACGGATGTTCCTCTCTTCATGGGTAGAAGTACGAAATTTCTCCCTACTAAAAAAAATAATATTAAAAAGTGGCAATTTTTTTACACAAAATTCGCGCAAAAAATATAAGGAGTAATCGGTGAAAATTTGGTGAAAATCGGACAAACGGTTCGGCTCAGCGAATTTTTTAAAATTTCAAACAGACATATCTCCGCCATTTTTTTGAAATTCAAAATCGCCCTCTGTACAATCTTCTTCACCAAAAAATTTGTGTGAAAAAAATCGTTGAAAATCGGTTAAAAAACGGCCGGCCGGTACCACAGACAAAGTCAGATCGGTAAGATCCATATTCAAATGACCCTACGGGTCTGGAAGACCCCTCCTCAAAAACCCCGGAGGGTATCACATAACTCTTTATGGAACTTAAAACGTAAAGAAAACAATGGAAAAAAATATCAATTAAGTTTGTTTTTCGTCAAAAATGACAGAAAGGAAACAAGATATTTACGAAAAAAAAAATTTTATCTTAGGTAACAGGTTGCGTAATTTAATCAATTCAGACGTTATGTAAAGATATACAAGTAACTTCAAAAACAAATTCCCAAAAATAGAGTCCAGAGAAAACAAAACGTACATATTAACATAAATTATTCGGTAGCTATACACATTTACACGGCAATACAAAGTCATACATTTTTACATATAAAATTTAAAATACCTTTGCCAGGTGGACAAAAAATATGCACTTATACGATTTTGCAGAAGGATTAAAAATTAAAGAAAAACAGCATATGGTAACGTTTTTAACATTTAGGCCAAAAAAAAAAATTTATGAAAAAATTCAACATTTAAATATTTCGTTAGGCTTTTTAATAGCTTTTTATAATCCGACACATCAAAACAGCAAAATGTTAATAGATTTTTTCAAAATTTTCTCATTAAAAATTAACAATCCACGTCAAGATGCACATTGTGAAAACTAGAAAAAAATTTTTATTTACAAGTTTTGAATAAAATGCGTAATACTTTTTTTTATTATAAATCCGTGAATTAAAAAATTTTTTTCAAATGCACCTCGTAAGAGGGAAAAAACTGATCGATTTGGCTCTTTTGAACAACCCTTTGGTCTACTTTGAGCATTTCTTTGGTTTAGGTTTCTTATTCTCTTTGGTTTCAGACTCATAAGAGCGCTTATCTACTGACCAAATAACAATAAACTCCTCTATTGTTACATTATTTACAATCGGAAAATTCCGGGATTCGCCCATAATTTACAAAGAAATTACAAAATTTTGCTTTTTAATAAATAAAAAAAAATTAATATCCTATACAATATTCTATGCCGATCAAAAATATACGATTTCTTTTTTAATTTTAAGAAAATAGCGAACGTGTTTATTTTTTATTTTTTCCAGCCTTTAATATGATAAATTGAAATCATATTAAGGGATAACATTTTTACAAGTTAAAAATTTAAAACTCGCACAAAATGTCGAGTTTAGGTGCTTAAACACTATACCAGAGAGGTAGTAATTAAAACTGTAATCGTAATCGTATTTTTGATTAAGATAAGATTACTATGATTAAGATCATAATAATGTAATCTAAAATAGCTTGTAATCATAACAAAAATTAGATTATATCATAATCGTAAATATGATTACGATACCCACTCCGCGCTATACACTCAAGATGGAGGAAAAAAAACGACTAGACTCAAACGAAAAAAAAAGGAAAGAAATAACCTTATAAACTCTGAAATAGACAATGAATAGCGAATAATAAATACATAAAAATTAAATTTGGAAAAAAATTTGAAAACAAGCTTGTGCTTAAACTAAAACAGTAGAAAAATACCTTGAAGGTATTTTAAAAATTTGAAATGACCCTGTAGATTGGTTTCAACTCACCGTTTTGAGTTTTTATGTTTTCCCGCGAGAACGGTTAGTTTTTTTTTGTTTTAATATTTATAATCCGAATTGTATTTTCAAATATAGGTCAACGCGGTCGGGGGAAGACACTTGACTCCATAAACACCTGAAACAAACAGAAAAATTCTAATTAATTAAATTTTGTTTATGAAAAAGCTTTACTGAGGAAATAGGAAACAAAGGTAGGACAAAATGGAATGAATCAAAGAATTTAATTATGTTTTGGATATTGAACGCGAAATACGCTATTCGGTTACAAGTAAATAAATTACTTTTTCACCATCGTGATTTTGTTTAAAAAAAACCAGGGGGAAGAGGGTGTGAGACAGGAACGTGCAAAAGCGTTAACAAATATACTCAAAGGTGTTTTATAGGTGAGGTTAAAAATATCGGAAAATATGTAAACAATGAAAAACGAATTGGAAATTCAGTACACGAACTTCTTTCGCAAAATTTAAAGTAAAAAATTAAAGTATTTTTAACTTCCTTAAAGAAGTTATGTGATACCCTCGCCGTGGTCTTTCAGAACCCGGAGGGTCAAATCGAATAGGATTAAAAAAAATTCAAAAAAATATATATAATTTTTCGGAAAAAACACAAATTTATAAAATTTTTGTAAAATAAACCAGAAAAAAAAACAAAATCATGGAAAATTTTTCTGAAAACTTTTGAAAAAAAAAAATACATGGAAATTTTTCGGAAAAAAAAATCGAAAAACTTAAAAAAAAAGCGTGGAAAATTTTTCAAAACTAAGAACAAACTTCCCCTACCGTGATGTTTCCCCCTCGACATACTTCTCCCTCCGTTATACCCCCTCCGTTATACTCCCCCATTCCCCTCCGATATACTTCCCTCACCATTATACTCCTCCCTATACTTCCCCTCCGTTATACTACCCCCTTTCCTCCCCTCCGTTATATTCCCCCTTATACTTCCTCCCTTATACTCCCCCCCTTATCCCCTCCGTTATACCCCCTTATACATCCCCTCCGTTATACTACCCTTATACATCCCCTCCGTTATATATCCTCCTCCGTTTACCTCCATTATACTCCTACACCCTATCTCCCTCCGTATGCCCCTATACGCCCCTCACCATACCCCTTATACTTCATCTCCGATATACTTCCTCTCCATAATCCTCCTTATACTCCCCTTTATACCCCTTAATATCTTCTTTCAACTCCTTCACCTTCAACAACTTTCCAAAACTTCCCCTCTCCGTTATATATCCTCCTCCGTTGTACTTCCTTCAGCTATACCTCCCCCTCCGTTATGCTCCTCTCCGTTATACTTCTCCTCCTTATACATCCCTCTGTTAGTCTACTCCCTCCGTTACAACCTCCCCCTTATACATCCCCCCCGTTATACCTCCGTTGTACATCTTCCGTTATATTCCTCGTCATACTTCCATCCGTTATATCTCCTCCGTATACATCCTCCGTTATACATCTCCTCGTTATAATACCCCCTCCGTTATACCACCCGGTATACTTCCCCACCGTTATAACTCCCCTCCGTTATACTCCTCCCTTATACTTCCCCCCGATATACACCCTCTCACTATACTCCTCCCTTATACTTCCCACCGTTACACTAACCCTCCGTTATACTTCCCTTCCGTTATACTCCCCCTTGTACATCCCTCGTTATACTCCCCTTATACATCCCCTCTGTTAGTCTACCCCCTCCGTTACAACTCCCCTTATACATCCCCCGTTATACTCCGTTGTACATCTTCTCCGTTATACTTCCTCCGTCTTACTTCCCATCCGTTATACTTCTCCTCCGTTATACCTCCGTTATACATCTCCTCCGTTATAATACCCCCTCCGTTATACCACCCCTCGGTTATATTCCCCACCGTTATAACTCCCCCTCCGTTATACTCCTCCCTTATACTTCCCCTCCGATATACATCCCTCTCCACTATACTCCTCCCTTATACTTCCCCACCGTTACACTAACCCCTCCGTTATACTTCCCTTCCGTTATACTCCCCTTAATCCCCTCCGTTATACTCCCCCTTATACATCCTCTCCGTTATATTCCTCCTCCGTTATACTTCAGCTCCGTCATACTCCCCTCGGTTATACTCCCCTCCGTTATGCCTCCCCTCTTTTATACTTCCCCCTTATATACATCTCCGTATTTCCTCCTCCGTTATACTTCGTCTCCGTTATACTTTAGAAAAAGACAGAGACTTACAGCTATTACAAATAAATAATTGTAATTGCTAATAACAATTAAATTATACGAGAAATTAAGAGTGATAAGTTAATCCATTAACTAGTTTAAGAGTAGAATTAGTTTATGAAAGCCTAGGGTCCATCACTTGACCGGTTTAAGCCGACTTTGTGCATAACTGGCTTAGTTATACCTCACCCTGGGTCCTCACGACCTCTAAACCCTCAAAACACTTAACCGACGAAATTCACTTAGATAAACAAACCTCCGATAAAAAGAAATGATTTTTCCAACTTATTAGATTCTAAAAAGTGGGGTCATTTGTGATTTAGTGCTGCTTGAAGTAGACGTAAGTTTTATTAGCCAACTATTTTTTTTATTGCAGTAATAACGTTAAAAGCGTCGGCGGTCCGCAGAAGAAAAAAAATTTATCAACCAGATTGTTAGAACGAGATGTAATTTTAAAGAAAGCCTTCATATTTTCCATGGGGAAAAATCTATTGTTGAAAAACGACCACTTTCTTTAATTTATGTTTAAAATAATAATTTTTGTAATGGATGTCGTGGAGTGATGAAAACGAAAGGGGTTTTTCTTAATTGTGAGTTATATGCACGTTTGGGACAAAAGATTACTTTTTTTTCTCCGTCTCCCGTGTTTTTTTCTTCGGGAAGACTGAAAAAATGAAAGGATAAAAGATGAAAGGTCAGTTATATATATGGAAATGCGTGTGGAAGAGTTGAGTATGGCGCCTCGTCATGGCTAAGGCAATGCTTTTTAGTAAGGTTTGTTTCAAGAGAGGGGGTTCCTTTTTCAACCTCCACACTCTTTTCCCACTCTTTCTTTTTTTTTTTTTAAGGATGCTCTTTGGCTAAAATATGTTCTCTACAGGAACTAGAGGGGGAGAGGAGAAAAAACACATTTCACGGGATAAACGTAACAAGAAAAGGGACTAACCACCCTTTTCGCCGTCCTCGGCTAAGTAAAAACTTCTTGTTGTTTATATTAGGTATAATAAATCCATAAAAAAATTTTGTAAAAAAATAAACATACAAAAAAAGTGAAATTAACAAAAAATACTAGCTGGAGCTGGCCCCGACGGGAACTCCTAAAGAGAAGTAACGATTAGGGCATAAAGTATAACGGAGGGGGAAGTATAAGGGAGGGGAAGTATAAAGGAGGGGGAAATACAAGGGAGGGGAAGTATAGGGGGGAATTATAACGGGAGGGGGAAGTATAAGGAGTGGAGGGTATAACGGAGGGGAAGTATAAGGGAGGGAAAGTATAACGGGGGGGGGGGTATAAGGGAGGGGAAGTATACGGGGCGAATTATAAACGGAGGGGGAAGTATAAGGAGGGAGGGTATAACGAGGGGAAGTATAAGGGAGGGGGGCCTCGGTAGCTCGGTGTGTAGCGTGAAAGACTCCGGTGCAGATATTCTAATCCTTACATGGGTTCGAATTATCTGGGGGGCCCGGGATTATTTATCTCGAAAAATGTAAATATCAATGGAACACGCGCCGTCCAAGACACCATAAAATTAGGTAGTTAGGTTAATAAAAATGCTCCTAAAAGGGATTGACATTGATATTTATTTTATTATTTATAAGGAGGGAAAGTATAACGGGGGGGGGGAGTATAAGGGAGGGGAAGTATAACGGGGGGGGTATAGGGAGGGGAAGTATTACGGAGGAGGAATTTTTTTATTTATTTAATTTTGTAAGTTTTTCATCAAAAAATTTTCCTTCATTTTTTAGAAAAATTTTCTGATTTTTCTTTTTTTGGGCTCTTTTTATTGCTGAAAATTTTCGAAGTTCTTTTTTATCGAAAATTTTTTTCTTTCTTTTTGTTTTGAAAAGTACTGGTTTGAAGAGCTTCCAACGAAAACTTCCTTAAAGAGAAGTAACAATATAGAAGGGGGAAGTATAACGAAGGGGAGTAACGGAGGGGGAAGTATAAGTCAGGAGAAGTATAACGGAGGGAAAATATAAGTTTTCTTTTTTCCGAAAAATTTTCTAAGATTTTTTTTTGAAAAATGTTCAGAGTTTTTTTCGAAAAATTTTGTTTTTTCTTTTTTAAATTTGGGGATTTTTTTCTGAAAAATTGTCTACGCTATTTTTTTTCGGAAATTTTTCAAGTGTCAAGGTAGAAATAATGCGATTTCTGCCCAAGAGAGGTCCCTCTAGTAGGCGTGCAAGTATGAAATTTTTTGTGAGGGGGGGGGGGGGGGCAAAAATCTCCTTATAGGTAATAGCAAAATTTGCCTTTAAATTATTGAAAGCAAGATAAAATGGGAATTATTGCCAAAAACGCGAAAAAACCAAATAAAATAACTTACCATGAGCAGCTCACAGCCTAAGTAGTAAAAAACAGACGAGCACTATGCTAGTGAATGTTGGTATCGACGTTGGCACGCCTGTACTACTTGATCCTTCTGTGAACAGAAAAATAAACAAAAAAATTATTTTCGATCAAACTTTTCAGAAGTTTTACAAGACATTATAGATAACCCTCACCCTTCGACTTCCTAGAAAAATAAGTTCTGATTCTCTCCCCAAAATTCGTTTTTCGTAATTAAATGTCACAGACAGACTTAGGAGCACTTGACCTGTAATATTTAACAGACAAGTGTAATAGACAGTAGATTGTAGCGTGTTTGAGCGCTAGAGCACGCTAGGCGTCTCCGCCTGTTACGAAACCCGTGGGCCGTCCGTGAAAACGCTTTTCCTGACAAACCGTCACCTTTAAAGCAACCACCTTATTTCACACGTCCCAACGGATTATTAATTTAAATAAAATTGCCAGTTGGTAAATATTTTTTCTTAACATGAGGTTTTTACCACCTCCCACGTGAAGAAACCGATCGGTGGGGATACGTTTGAATTATAAATAACCTAATATCGAGTCTCAGACTGAAATCAAGCGATGTAGCGACGAAGAGAGCGAACTTTTCAAACGATATTTGCGGTAGAAAGCGGGGAGACGCGGAGAAAAGGCCGACAGGGAAACTTTTCGCCCTCTTGGTGTTGAACACCGCGGTTAAATATTCAGTGTGTGTTCGGCTCCGAGTTGTATGTTGTGAGAGGTAGAACGTAGGGAGAGGATAGACTTGTAAATAATTTATTTTCAACGCTCCAGGCCTTCCCTTCATATATATAAAATACGTCAAACGGGCCTGCTCACGAGTCAACATTTACCCGGAGCTAATGGTTTTATGATCAAACCAGTCTCCCGCTACCATCAATTAATTTTCAATTTCTCCGAATTCCATAAAAAAAAACCCTAAATTATTATTTAAACTGACCATTCCGCCCTTTAAAAAGTGGACACATCTTTTTTTGTTTACCTGTCCCAAAAAAAATTATCAATTCCATGGTCAAAAAAAACTTTTCTTCCTATAATCTAAAAAAAATTTCCCAGAAAATTAATTTATTATATTAAATTAATAATTATATATAACCGCATACATACACCTCTATTGCACCTAACAATACTAAGGGGGATAATATCTTCCGAACGTTTAGTTTCAAATCCAAGAGACAGCAGCACTTTACCCAAAAGTAGTTTCCGATATTTGGGAGCAAAAAATCACCGGAAAACTTTTCACAAATGGTCATTCTCGTTACTTTGGCAATCTACACAAGGTTTAGGGAGCAGTTTTTTCAACAAAAATTTCCTTTGGGAAATGCAAAACCTATTTTTCGACTAAGACATTTTTTTCTAAGAAAATCTTCGTCATTTTGTAGGCTTTGAAAAGCCCTTTCCAAAAACGATTATTACCTAGGTGTACAAAATGAAACTCGGCTAAAATCTACAAAATTCAAATTTACCCTGTGGCTGAGTTTTCAGTTTGTACACCTAATAAATAAAAATTGTAGGAAATTTAATTTTCTATAAATTTGTACTTAATTTTTTTTTTTAATAGGATGCACAATTTTCGGAAAATAATTTTTTTAAAAATAAATTTATCTCGAAAACAGTGCGTCCTAGAGAAAAAATGAATAGAATAAAATTAAAGAGAATTAATTTCCAACATTTTATTTAGTGCATTTTTTCAATATCTGTAACGGTTACGATTTACAAGCCTTTAAAAATTAACCTTCTAATGGTATACTTCAATAACCTCTTACACGGAGAAGGTCAACTTTTGATGGACTTTAACGCCTAAAATGTTCAAAATTTTGAAAAAATGAACTACTAGGTGCACAAAATGAAACTCGGCTAAATCTACAAAATTCAAATTTACCCTGTGGCTGAGTTTCATTTTGTACACCTAATAAATAAAAATTGTAGGAAATTTAATTCTCTATAAATTTGTACTTCACTTTTTTTCCAGGATGCACCATTTTCGGAAAATATATATTTTTTAAATAAATTTATCTTGAAAACAGTGCGTCCTAGAGAAAAAATGAATGAATAAATTAAAGAGAATTAAATTTCCAACAGATTTTATTTAGTGCATTTTTTTCAATATCTGTAACGGTTTACGATTTACAAGCCTTTAAAAATTAACCTTCTTAATGGTTATCTTCAATAACCTTCTTACACGGAGAAGGTCAACTTTTGATGGACTTTAACGCCTAAAATGTTCAAAATTTTGAAAAATGAACAGGTGTAAAATGAAACTCGGCTAAAATCTACAAAATTCAATTTACCCTGTGGCTGAGTTTCATTTGTACACCTAATATTTCGAAGAAAAGATATCTACCTAAAACGCTCGACTGAAGGAAAATTTGAAAAAAAACATCTTCAGAAACTATGAAGGGTAATACAATAATTTTCTTTGAGGAAGTTAATGGACATTTCCTGCTCAAATTACATTTCTAAAATCAAGATCAGCAATGATCCTGATGGCATCCTCACGTCTTTTTCGCAGATACGTTTGTGTACAAACAGACGAAAAAGAGGAGTCTTTTTAATTAAAACAGTTGATTCAGACTCCCTTTGTTTTATTATTCAAGGGCTTTCCTCCCTCGTCCCTCGCCTTCTCCTTTAATCCCCCAGGAGAAGAGGAGAGCTCTCTTGAAAATGCAAAAGCTCTACTCGATCGTAAGCAACGGTTGAGAGGACGGGAGGAAACGTAAGGAAGCTTAAACAGTACTCCTACACTATCATCTCAAAATTTTAATTGAATCAAACAATCCAAGTTTATATTAAAACACACAACTTTGATAAAAATTTCAAACGTCCAAAAATCTTTCTTGATTTAGATAAGGGTCCACCTGATGAGGCTTATTACGCCGAAACCAGTCGTGGAATATACGTTGTTTTGTAAAAAATATTTTGAAGTTAAAAAAAAATGAATTTTTAAAAGAAGGAAATAGTTAAGGAAGTGTGATAATAGTATTGAATAATTTTGAGGTAAATGGGATAAAATAAGGCTTTAAAAGCAAGGTGGCGACGAACACTTGGTAGAAGAATATTGCGTATGCATGAAAATTTTCCCTCCGGTACATTAAAATTTTATAGAAGTCCTTTAAAAGTCTGACCGACTCGTGAAAAATTACCATCTCCTAATGCTAAACTTTCTTCAAGAATTCCCGCATTTCCCAGGCTACCGAGTTCGCCTACAGAAATTGCTTAATAATTGAATTTTATCAAAGTTAGTTTGAGACGTCCTTTAAGCGTCATAAAATGCAACTTTTTTTTTAGGTGGAGACAGAAAAAAATGAGAAATTGTCACGGATAAATTATTTATCCTCAAGGGAAATTTTTGAGGGGAGTTGATGTCCAAGCCATAAGGGCAGAGCTTGGGGATTTAAGGGATACTCCCTTGCCTTTTATCATCTGCTAAAATAGTTAGAGAGAAAATTTCCAGACGAAAATAATAACGAAAACAAATGTCTTTTTTCACGTTGAAAGTGAAGATCATTTTTCTTCATATTTTTCACCTAATAAAAAATTTATATTTAAGATTTAATAAGATAATAAGGAATGAAATTGTTTAATAAGATGTGAATGAGATGAACTCTTTTGATGTATAATTTTGAGTTTAAGCCCTTTAAGGAAGGCTGACATGAGGTATTACCTAACTTTCGCTATATCCTTGTTTAATTTCTTGACAACTGTCAACCCTTTTAGTAGAGATATTAAGAAAGACTTAAGCGTGTAAAAAGGATTAATATTTTGACTCTGTAACGTGTTCTTTTACGACCTTTTTTTTTCTTTTTTCTTAACTTGGACATTAAAAGCTCCCTTGAAATTAAGAGGTCTGGGTTGAAATCCTTTTTTTTTTTTTTTTTTTTTTTTTTGGGGGGGGGGGGGGGGGTCCTCCAGACCCGCAGGGTCAATTTGAATATTGATCTTTACCGATCTCAAGTTTGTCTTCGGCCGGCCGGCCGAACGGAAGAAAAAAAATACTTTTACTTCGAATTTACTTCGAAAAAAAAAAAAGAAAAAGAATACTTTCCCCTCCGTTATACATTCCCTCCCTTATACTTTCGTTTATACTTCCCTCCGGTATACTTCCCCTGACTGAAACTTCCCCTCCCATATTGTTACTTCTCTTTAAGGAAGTTTTCGTTGGAAGCCCTTCAAACCAGTACTTTTTTTATGTCGTTGTCTTCCTAATTCCCCCTGACTAATACTTCCCTCCCATATACTTCCCCCTCCGTATACTTCCCCTCCTTCATACTTCCCCTCCGTTTACTTCCCTCTCCTATTGTACTTCTCTTAAGGAAGTTTTCGTTGGTAGCTCTTAAACCAGTACTTTTTTTATATTGTTGTCTTTCCTAATTCCCCTGACTAATACTTCCCCCTCCGTTATACTTCCCCCTACCATATTGTTACTTCTCTTTAAGGAAGTTTTCGTTGGAAGCCCTTCAAACCAGTACTTTTTATGTTGTTGTCTATCTTAATTCCCCTGACTAATACTTCCCCTCCATATACTTCCCCCTCCATTATACTTCCCCCTCATTATACTTGCCATCCGTTATACTTCCCCCTCCTATATTGTTACTTCTCTTTAAGGAAGTTTTCGTTGGAAGCTCTTCAAAGCAGTACTTTTTTATTATTGTCTTTCCTAATTCCCCTGACTAATACTTCCCCTCCCATATACTTCCCCCTCCGTTATACTTCCCCTCCATATACTTCCCCCCCGTTATACTTCCCCTCCCATATACTTCCCCCTCCGTTATACTTTCCCCTCCTATATTGTTACATCTCTTTAAGGAAGTTTTCGTTGGAAGCTCTTCAAAGCAGTACTTTTTTATATTATTGTCTTTCCTAATTCCCCTGACTAATACTTCCCTCCCATATTCTTCCCCCTCCGTTATACTTCCTCCCATATACTTCCCCTCCGTTATACTTTCCCCTCCTATATTGTTACGTCTCTTAAGGAAGCTTCGTTGGAAGCCCTTCAATCCAGTACTTTTTTTATGTTGTGTCTTTCCTAATTGTCAAATAACAGCAAACGAAGATGGGGAAAAAAATAAAAGAAAACCCTCAACGTGAGAGATATCCAGCTGTGGTAACAATCTCAAAAGAAATTAAGTGGAGAGAAAAGGAGATAAAAAGCAAGACAGTCGCTGTTATTTAATCGCAAAAAAGAGGTTAATTTATGTACCCCATTGAATTTAACATTTTTTATTACTCAATTTTCAATGAGATGAATGTTGCACTTGTAAGACTTCATGTTCATAAAATTAGGAAAATTTTTTGTTTTCGACTTAAGGGGGAAGTTGTTTAATTGCAGTTAAAGTTTCTAAAGCAATTTGCGTGTTGTATCTTAAAATAGGCAATTAAGCAGTTAGCCGACACGGAGGATGAGGTACGTCGAATTCTGTTTCTTAGCTAACTTTTTGAGGGCAAGAAAAGAAGGAAGTTTAACCGTCTGTAATTGAAACTCGCGCGACACTTGGAAGAATATAAATACAAAGTCGAAAAATTAAAAGGAATAGCTTAATTGTAATTCACGAGAAGTTGAAGTTCGACTTTTCCTGAGGGGGTGACCCTCTTTTTCGTTTAAAACGTCACGCGGTATTCATCAAGCGTCACGTAACTTTACGCTATAAAAAGGGACCATACTCTCTTAGCGAGCTGCCTGGGAGTTAATTCTCGAGAGGCCTAATCATATCACAAGCCTCGATGAACAAACCGCCGCAGAAGCGACATCGACTCACCTGTTATCGCCCACGGATTAACCCTGATCATAAAGGGACCCACGTATTTCAGCCCACAACGCATTCAATCTTTCGGATATATTACCTGCTAACAGCCGTTAAGTATGTAGGCTAACCGTAAAGATCGAAAGAGGAAAACACACATTTCACAAGCACGGTATTCCGGGTCATTCTCTAACCTTCGTCCACCCTAGACTAAAGAGCCTTCGTCTTCGGACATATTGCAAAGGGGTAATTCATCCCCACCAAGTTCTTTCGGTATTTTTTTTTCCTCTAAACAGCCGTTAAATGCATATTTTGGCCATAAAATATACATTTTGGAGACTAAGCCGCTGCTAAAAAAGGTACTTTCGCCGCAAAACTAAATTCAAAAAGAAAAAACGCCTTATAGTTCGAAGTTTTACCAGCAAACCAGGTAGTAGATGGATATTTTGACATCAAAACAACCGATAAATTCAAATTTTGGCCTTAAACAGCCGTTAAATATTTTGGAAACTAAATAGCCGCTGAAGTTATGCCAGAGTGGATATTTTAGTGTAAATCAGCCGTTAAATGCATATTTTGGCCATAAAATATACAGTTTGGTGACTAAGCCGCTGTTAAAAAGGTACTTTGCGCAAAACTAGATTCAATGAGAAAAACATCCTTTATAGTCTAAAGTTTTAACAGCAAAACAGCTAGTAGATGGATATTTTGACATCAAAACAACCGATAAATTCAAATTTTGGCCTTAAACAGCCGTTAAATATTTTGGAAACAAAATAGCCGCTGAAGTTATGCCAGAGTGAATATTTTAGAGTAAATCAGCCGTTAAATGCATATTTTGGCCATAAAATATACATTTTGGTGACTAAGCCGCTGCTAAAAAAGGTACTTTCACCGCAAAACTAGATTCAACGGGAAAAACAGCCTTAATATTAGATTAATAGAGCCTTAGATATAATACCTTCGGTATTTTTTCCTCTAAACAGCCGTTAAATGCATATTTTGGCCAAAAATATACATTTTGGTGACTAAGCCGCTGCTAAAAAAAGGTACTTTCGCCGAAAAACTAGATTCAATGAGAAAAACAGCCTTTATAGTCAGAAGTTTTAACAGCAAACCAGGTAGTAGATGGATATTTTGACATCAAAACAACCGATAAATTCAAATTTTGGCCTTAAACAGCCGTTAAATATTTCGGAAACAAAATAGCCGCTGAAGTTATGCCAGAGTGGATATTTTAGAGTAAATCAGCCGTTAATGCATATTTTGGCCATAAAATAGACATTTTGGTGACTAAGCCGCTGCTAAAAAAGGTACTTTCTCCGCAAAACTAAATTCAAAAAGAAAACGCCTTATAGTTCGAAGTTTTACCAGCAAACCAGGTAGTAGATGGATATTTTGACATCAAAACAACTGATAAATTCAAATTTTGGCCTTACACAGCCGTTAAATATTTTGGAAAAAATAGCCGTTAAAGTTATGTCAGAGTGGATATTTTAGAGTAAATCAGCCGTTAAATGCATATTAGGCCATAAAATATACATTTAGGTGACTAAGCCGCTGCTAAAAAAGGTACTTTCGCCGCAAAACTAGATTCAATGAGAAAAACAGCCTTTATATACAGAAGTTTTAATAGCAAACCAGGAATAGATGGATATTTTGACATCAAAACAGCCGATAAATTCAAATTTTGGCCTTAAATAGCCGTTAAATATTTTGGTAACAAAATAGCCGTTGAAGTTATGCCAGAGTGGATATTTTAAAGTAAATCAGCCGTTAAATTCATATTTTGGCTATAGAACAGCCGTTAAATTTTGTTTTGGGCTATAAATCCTAAATCAGTTGACCTCTTTTCATCCACAATTGAAACTTCACCGTAATACAACATGAGAGGTTTTTTAACGACTTTTATTTTATATGATCACATTTTTTCCGAATGTCTTTTCCTTTAGACCTTTAGAAAGAATGAGAAAGAAAGAAAAGGGGGAAAATGCGTTGGAAAAAAAAAAACAATGGCCAGCGGACAAAAGCCCTAATGTGTCTAGAAGGGGTATATCGAACGAGCCCAGAAGGGACAAAGGGCCTTTAACCCTTGCCAATTACCTTAGGACGGAGCATATTTGAATAATCACCCACTAGAAATCTCTCTGATCTTCAAGATATTCTTTTCATCTTCGCCTATTCGAAAATCCAAACAACTGCTTTAATTTACAGTCTAATTGAATACTCAAAGTTTTTTTTATTAATTAAAATTTCGACCACAAAAGGTTTAAAACTTTAAAACAAGGGGGATGTCAACCGAACCGCATAACCTGAACGCCGAGCTGGTTTAGCGTCCCCCATACTCGCACTCAACAAACTTGAGAAACAATTCCCGTGTTATTTAATTATTATTCCCTTTGCCATTTTCCTTAGCAGACGCGGTTTAATTGCTTTGAAATTTCACGACAGATTAACCATCGTTAATTATTAAGGAGCTAAGTAGTAACCATATTAACCTTCTTCATTGAATAACAGATTAAACTGATTTTGAAGCCCTACATATTTATAAACAATCTAAATCAAACTATAAAAGTATTTTTTTATAGCTGGAATACATTTTTTTAAAATCTTAAGCTAGAATCAAAGATTTACGTCTCAATCCGTTGACATTGTAAAAGGAGATAAATCTCGAAGACCTTTTTCCTCTCTCGCCTTTTATAATATGAAGATAGATTTAGCACTATAATATAAAAAATATCAGCGAAGGTTCACTGGGTGTAAAAGAAGGGCTATTAATAAGTGTCCTTATCAGAAAAGACGTAAGTATGAGAGATGGCCTTGTCGTTATGTGAAGAACGTGACACATGACGTATAATTTACTCGAGTCTTATATAGTTAAGGGTAGGATCAGAAAAAAAAAAAATTCTCCTCTTCTATTATGGCTTGTTATCTGCACATATTACATGCACTAACATAACAGAAAAAAAATTTTAAAAATAACAATATGAAGAATAAGGTTATTTTTAACTGAAGATGAAAGAAAACAAAGAAAAATGGCGTTGGAAATTTATTTTAACGGTTTTTTTATTAATTGACTTTAACTTCTAATAAGATCTTTATATAAATGAGTGGGGGGAGTCTGACGTCATCGGAGTCATTAGAGTGGTGACGTCATGGAAGTCCATACTGCCCCCCGCTAATATTCAGCTGAACAGTCATTAGATCACGAGATCGGCAGGCAAAACAGTCGTTATATCGTCAGCTAAACAGTAGTCTAATCTTCAGCTAACAGCCAGCAAAGAGACAGGTAAACAGTCGTTGAATCCACAGCTTAAACAGGTGATGAATATATAGCTTAAACAGTCGATGTATATTCAGAGTCAATGAACATCCAGCTAGTCTATCTAGCTATTCAGCTAAACAGCCATTAGATGAAAAGATCGGCAGGCTAATGGTCTTTAAATCGTCAGCTAAACAGTCATCAAATCGCCAAATCACCAGCTAAACAGTCTTCTAATCTTCAGCTAAACAGTCATCAAATCGTAAAATCACAGCTAAACAGTCGTCTAATCTTCAGCAAAACAGTCATCAAATCGTCAAATCACAAGCTAAACAGTCGTCTAATCTTCAGATAAAACAGCTAGCAAAGAGACAGGTAAACAGTCATTGAATCCACAGCTAAACAGTCGATGTATATTCTGTCAATGAACATCCAGCTAGTCTATCTAGCTATTCAGCTAAACAGCCATTAGATGAAAAGATCGGCAGGCTAAATAGTCTTTAAATCGTAGGCTAAACAGTCATCCAATCGTCAAATCACCAGCTAAACAGTCGTCTAATCTTCAGCTTAACAGTCATCAAATCGTCAAATAACCAGCTAAGCAGTCGTCTAATCTTCAGCTAAACAGCCAGCAAAGAGACAGGTAAACAGTTGCTGAATCCACAGCTTAAACAGTCGATGAATATATAACTTAAACAGTCGATGTATATTCAGAGTCGATGAGCATCCACCTAGACTATGAATATTCAGCTAAACAGCCATTACATGGAAAGATCGGCAGGCTAAATAGTCATCAAATCACCAGCTAAACAGTTGTCTAATCTTCAGCTAAACAGCCAGCAAAGATACAGGTAAACAGTCGTTGAATCCACAGCTTAAACAGTTGATAAATCCACAGCTTCAACAGTCGATGTATATTCAGACTCGATGAACTACCAGCTAGTCTATGAATATTCAGCTAAACAGCCATTAGATAGAAAGATCGGCAGGCTAAACAGTCGTTACATCGACAGCAAAACAATGGACAGATCGCTAAACAGTCGTCAATCTTCAGCTAAACAGCCAGCAAAGATACAGGGTAAACAGTCATTGAATTCTCAGCTTAAACAATCGATGAACATCCAGCTAGTCTATGAATATTCAGCTAAACAGTCATTAGATGGAAAGATCGGCAGGCTAAACAGTCGTTACATCGACAGCAAAACAATCGAGAGATCGCTAAACAGTCGTCTAATCTTCAGCTAAACAGCCAGCAAAGAGACAAGTAAACAGTCATTAGAGATTTTAGCAACTCGTGTTTTGGTCTATTCGTAACACGAATAGCCCTACTCGTATACGAGTGGCTCTGAGTCGTATTCGTGTTACGAAACGAGAAGATCTACTCGTTGCCGACTCCGAGTGGCATTCGTAAAACGAATAGAAGTGAGGTTAGTCCAACGAACACGTTAAAAGTATTAAATGTAATCAAAAAGGATAAAAACACAGAATTCTTCTAAAATTTTAATTAAATTTTAATTATTACAAATTTATGATATTAAAAACTTATAAATTAAAAAAAAAGGCGTTAGCCAATTTAAAGTCGTTGCGGTTACCTTACACGAAGGTTACAAACATTTCAATCATTTCGACAGCTTCGAGAAATACCAACTCTTCGAACGTTTCTTCGTACAAAAGATCTAACATTCTAAATCCATTTCTGACTTTTAAAATATGAATGTTAGAAAATAGAAAAATAACTTCACTCGACGGTTACACAAACAAAACCCTACTGTTCTCAGCGTCGTTTAATTCCGCTTGGAGCGCTAGCTCTACTCGTGTTACGAGTAGTTAAAACTCTAAATTCTGAACCTCCGAATAGGGCTACTCGGGAATTCTATTCGTAATACGAATGGACCAAAACACGAGTTGCTAAAACTCTCTATTGAATCCTTAGCTTAAACAGTCGATGAACATCCAGCTAGTCTAGAATATTCAGCTAAACAGTCATTGGATGGAAAGATTGTCAGCTAAACAGTCATCAAATCGCCAGCTATGCAGTCGTTAGATCGTACGATAAATAGTCATGAACCCGTCAGTTATGCAGTCGCTTGATCGTCAGATAAATATTCATTACATGATGGCAGCTAAACAGTCGCTTAATCGTATAAACATTCTTGATAACAGTAGTAGCTACTGCTGAATGAAGACACCTACAGAATTTGCCCCCAAAATTTCAGTTGTTGCCCGATTTGTGGAGCCTAAATTGCAATTTGGCCGCTAGCACCTTCGGCCCAGTTAGCAACCAGACGTTTTCCATTGGTATATCATTAAATTTCAATAGAGAACTTGATTAAAACTTTCTGAGAGAATAGTAGGTACAATTCTTTTATTTAAATTCAATGTTTATTTTACTACTCCTAGAGGCGATGTTCTAATTAAAAGTTTATTTGATAGGCCTTTTATGGGATTCTCTCGGTCGATTTAAAATGAAATTCGTGACTAAAAAACGATTTTTCTTTTGGCCAGTTTCATTAAAAAAGTTACTCGAATATACAAGTCGATGGGTTCAAGTTGTAATAGAGTCTGTCAATTAGGGGAACTCCTTGAAGGACTAGATACAACGCTGTAATGAGGAGACTCGCCAAACAGTATCCCTCTCTAAATTTGCATACTTAGATCCTTGATAATAACCTGGGGGGAAAAATTTTTTTCAAATGTTTTTTTTTTATTTTTTTAAAAAGACCCAACTCTTCATCAAGAAGTTGATTTATCCCTTGAAATTATTCCTAATGATCAGGGAAGGATACTTTTTTCATAACGGCAGTAATGATACGACATCAGGGGCCTCAACCTCGTTTACCCCTTTTCACTCGATGCGTTCACGACAAATGCAAAAAAAAACTCGACGGGGGCGATAATGAAAGGGTTCGTCACCAGAGTCTACCAAAGGAGTGTCATTTGGAAACATGAATGTCTCCAGACCTCCTACCACTTGTTCATTCAATTCCACCTTCATTATTTTTTCACTTATTTAAAAACCGAGAAAATATTTTTTTCGATATTAGCTTTGTTACAGGAGGAGTTTGAAATTCCTGGAGCGTGCGCAGAAGGATTTGCACGTCAAATTTGACGTCAGATGTCTTCAGATTTGACGGGAAAACGATGGGAAGACGTCAAATTTGACGAAATTCTGCGCATGCTACAACAAATGTATATAAAGGCCATTGAACATCAGTAGGTGATTTGAAAAGTACTGGTTTGAAGAGCTTCCAAAGAAAACTTCCTTAAAGAGAAGTAACAATATAGGAGGGGGAAGTATATGGGAGGGGAAGTATAACGGAGGGGGAAGTATATGGGAGGGGAAGTATAAACGGAGGGGAAGTATATGGGAGGGGAAGTATAGCGGAGGGGGAGTATATGGGAGGGAAGTATAACGGAGGGGGAAGTATATGGGAGGGGAAGTATAACGGAGGGGGAAGTATATGGGATGGGAAGTATAACGGAGGGGGAAGTATATGGGAGGGAAGTATAACGGAGGGGGAAGTATATGGGAGGGGAAGTATAACGGAGAGGGAAGTATATGGGAGGGGAAGTATAACGGAGGGGGAAGTATATGGGGGGAAGTATAACGGAGGGGGAAGTATATGGGAGGGGAAGTATAACGGAGGGGAAGTATAACGGAGGGGGAAGTATATGGGAGGGAAGTATAAGTCAGGGAAGCATAACGGAGGGAAAATATAAGGGAACGATAGTATAACGAAGGGGGAAGTATAAGGGAGGGGAAGTATAAGTCAGGGGAAGTTTAAGGGAGGGGAAGTATAAGTCAGGGGAAGTATAAGTCAGGGGAATTATAACAGAGGGGGAAGTATAACGGAGCGGGGAAGTATAAGGGAACGAAAGTATAAGGAAGGGAGATGTATATGGGAGGGAAAGTATAAAGGATGGGGAAGTATAAGGAAGGTGAGTCTAAGGGAGGGTAAGTATAACGGAGAGGAAGTTTTTTCTTTTGAAAAATTTTCCGAGTTCTTTTTTATTTAAAATTTTTGTAAGTTTCAAGGTAGAATAATGGCTCTTTGGCCTAGGGATGTGCCTCTCGTAATGGGTAGAAGTATAAAATGTCTCCCTACTAAAAAAAAATAACAATTTAAAAATTGGTAATTTTTTTACACCAAAATTCGTAAAAAATATAAGGAGTCTTTGGTGAAAATTTGGTGTAAATCGGACCACGCACCGCTTCGGCCGCAGCGAATTTTTTAAAATTTCAAACAGACATATCTCCGCCATTTTTTCGAAATTCAAAAATCGCCCTCGTTCATGTTCTCGAAGGAAGATTTTGTAAAAATTGGTGAAAATCGTTTGAAAACTGTGGCCGTAAAGTGTTCCAAAAAAATGCTACGGCCGGCCGGCACCACAGACAAAGTTGAGATCGGTAAAGATCAATATTCGATTTGACCCTCTGGGGTCTAGAAGACCCTTCCCCAAAAACCCTACGTGGAGGGTATCACAATAACTTCTTTAAGGAAGCTAAAAAATGTGTAAAGAAAATATAATGGTAATTTTAAATTATATCCTTGGATAGAACAAAACAAGGGGCCTTAATTAGAGGAATTTGGTTCAAAGGATGTGTGAAGGTAAAAGTGATTAAAGAAAATTAACTGTTACGTAGGAAATTCAGATTTTTTTTCATTCTATTTTATTTGTGAATGCGGTTCACCGAGATGGCGGGATTGAAGAGAGAAGCCTCGATCAAAGAAAAGCCCGGAAAAGAGGATGGTTCAAAAGATAATTTGAGAGGTAGTTTCTACTAACGAGGAGGCACATGGTCGAAAAACAAAGGTACGGGCCTCTGATTAAAGGGCCTCGCGCTAACAAAAGACTTGTGAGACACGAATCCTCTGTATTCGACCTGAATCTTTTTTTTTTAAAACGTGAAAAACAAAAACTTCTCTTCGTTTTTCAACGGTTTTTCTTTGATGATTCTAAGTGGGAAAGAAAACAAGAGTGTGAGGTTTATTCGGGATCCAAAGGGTCGTACCATTAGCGGAAAACATCCGACGCAGCAAAATGGCCATCATTTCTCACTTTTGCAAAACTAAAATCCTCACCGAATATTCCCCACACGAGAGGCTCTTTATGTTCTTGAAGGGCCAAATGGTTCCTTTTGTTACCCATAAAGAATTCTCTCTTTTGAAATACGGTCGGACAGCAGAAAAGGAATCCTCTTCAGGTGGGTACCGAATATCCAAATTTATTTTTTACATTCCAATACATTAAAGTTATTTATATTCTAATTTTTTTTACAAAAAAAGTTCTGACAAGATGATTGACGACCGATTAAACCTAATTAAACTTCAACACCCTACATATATTATGTGTACAAAATGAAACTCGGCTAAAATCTACAAAATTCAAATTTACCCTGTGGCTGAGTTTCATTTTGTACACCTAATAAATAAAAATTGTAGGAAATTTAATTCTCTATAAATTTGCACTTAATTATTTTTTCTAGGATGCACCATTTTCGAAAATAATTTTTTTAAATAAATTTATCTTGAAAACAGTGCTTCCTAGAGAAAAAATGAATAGAGTAAAAATTAAAGAGAATTAAATTTCCAACAGATTTTATTTAGTGCATTTTTTCAATATCTGTAACGTTTACGATTTACAAGCCTTTAAAAATTAACCTTCTTAAAGGTTATACTTCAATAACCTTCTTACTCCGAGAAGGTCAACTTCGATGGACTTTAACGCCTAAAATGTTTAAAATTTTAAAAAATGAACTACTAGGTGTACAAAATGAATTGGTATTATGGCTATTGCGCTTTACTCGGTTTTAGGCAATGCAACCTATGTTTACGGCGAGGTGGTCCTATCACTCTGGAGGCGCTATTTTGCTCTTCGTTCTCCCTGTATCCTACCGAGTCATATTCTTGTCACAAAGCTTATGCTATACAAATCATTACTATGATTGATTATAATTTTAATCGAGCCTAAATACGATTAAAATTGTGCCCATTTGAATTTAGCCCACGATGGGGCGATGATACTCCGCGGGCTATTTCGGTATATACAAACTGAAATCACGATTGAGAGGAAAAGCAGTTTCTATAAATGCATACAATCAAAATGCGGCTTTTCCTTCAGTTATGACAAACATCGAAATACAGTTACCTAATTAAGTAAATTGATTTTACATCAAGCGAAAGGGATCGCTTTAACATTACGCGTTTGTTTGTACATATTGCAACTAATTGGGGTGAATCCATGGGTTTTCACGGCATCTGCACCGCACCTGTTACCCCCCTCGCACGGCTACATTGGAAGATCAGTTATTTAAGCCCGTGTGCAATAAACATGTGAGGAAGAGGGACGCGTTTCACTCCAGGGACCATCCCTCTCGCACCCGTGGGACTAATGCAATATTTACTCATGGTTTCGGTTTAAAAAAAAAAGTCAATACACCCAGGGGAGTTAAAAAATTTTGTTCTCTTCTTTTTAAATGGCGATATCTAAAATTTACAAGAGGTCGTTTTAAAAAGCAATTTACCCATGAATCACTGATATCAAATTAATAGGCTGTATTTGAAGGGGGAGAACCTTTCTCTAAGAAGATCAATGTTTGGGAAGTTTGGGAACTGCCATACAGGATTCTTCAAAGCTTAAAATTATGATGAAGATTTTTCCCAAGTTTATTTTTGTTTAAGTTTAGTTAAAAAGTTTAGTTTATTATTATCAAGTATATTAAGTTTGCAGTGGGATAAGAAGGTTCTGAGAATGATAAGAAGGTTTGTAGTGGGATAAGAAGGTTTTTGGTAGGATAAGAAGGCTCTGAGAAGGATAAAAGGTTTCTAGAGGGGTAAGAAGGTTTTTGGAGGGATAAGAAGGTTTGCAGTGGGATAAGAGAGGTTTTTAGTGGGATAAGAAGGTTTTTGATGGGATAAGAAGGCTCTGAGAGGGATAAGAAGGTTTCTAGTGGGATAAGAAGGTTCTTGGAGGGGTAAGAAGGTTTGCAGTGGGATAAGAGAGGTTTTTAGTGGGATAAGATGGTTCTGAGAGGGATAAGAAGGTTTTTAGTGGGATAAGAAGGTTCTGAGACGATAAGAAGGTTTGTAGTGAGATAAGATAGGTTTTTAGTGGGATAAGAAGGTTCTTGGAGGGGTAAGAAGGTTTGCAGTGGGATAAGAGAGGTTTTTAGTGGGATAAGATGGTTCTGAGAGGGATAAGAAGGTTTTTAGTGGGATAAGAAGGTTCTGAGGGATAAGAAGGTTTTTAGTGGGATAAGAAGGTTCTGAGAGGATAAGAAGGTTTGTAGTGGGATAAGAGAGGTTTTTAGTGGGATAAGAAGGTTTTGATGGGATAAGAAGGCTCTGAGAGGAATAAGAAGGTTTCTAGTGGGATAAGAAGGTTCTTGGAGGGGTAAGAAGGTTTGCAGTGGGATAAGAGAGGTTTTTAGTAGGATAAGATGGTTCTGAGAGGGATAAGAAGGTTTTTAGTGGGATAAGAAGGTTCTGAGAGGGATAAGAAGGTTTGTAGTGGGATAAGAGAGTTTTTAGTGGGATAAGAAGGTTTTTGATGGGATAAGAAGGCTCTGAGAGGGATAAGGAGGTTTCTAGTGGGATAAGAAGGTTCTTGGAGAGTAAGAAGGTTTGCTGTGGGATAAGAGAGGTTTTTAGTGGGATAAGATGGTTCTGAGAGGGATAAGAAGGTTTTTAGTGGGATAAGAGGTTCTGAGAGGGATAAGAAGGTTTGTAGTGGGATAAGAGAGGTTTTTAGTGAGCACCTACTGCTTGATGTATAAAAGAAAAAAGATTTTTTTTTTGTGTCATCCGATATGATCGGAAATGTTAACAGAGTTTAAATACTCGTATGACCCGTGGGGCGATCCATCATTTTCGGAAACCCGGGTCATCCATTAACTTGCCCCAATATTGGGCGGAGAATATGGGGAGCTCCAATGTCAACAGAAACGACCGTTCCGCAGGAATAATTCTTAGCTTACACATCCCTCCGCTATAATGAACCCCGTGTATGTTGGATCAGTCAAAATTACGGGCAAACCTAAAGGATAGTTAACACGAGATTACTGAAGGGTAGAACCAATTTAAACAGGGTTTACTTGATTCTAATTTAGATAACGGTTTATTAAACCGTCAATAATTCTTAAGACGAATCTTCGCAACCAAAACTTTAATCTTAGATTAAAAATATTGATTAAAAAAGTCTAATCAAAAAGATTTTTTAAAAATTATTCAGAAGCCTTATCGCGAAAGTCGGACGTGATTTATTATTCATTAGCACTTCATTAGATGTAATTTGAAGCGATGAAATTTTAAAAAAGGTTGCGTGACATCAATAAAAAGTTTTCTTCTGATTTTTTCTCTCTTGGCGTTCCATAAATAAATCAGTCGTTAAAAACAATCCAACCTCAATTTATAAAAGAATATAAAATTTCCTTTGATTTTTCCCCCCTTCCTTTTGGGTGATTATATGGTTTATGATTAGCTTCACAATTATGGTAATTTTATTGACTCATTTTTCAATCAAAGATGAAAAGGGAATAAAACAATCAAAACGATTTAGTGAAAGAAAAAATAGGATTTTGGACATTTTCGGATTAACTCATTAGGTAAAAAAACATGACGTACGGTATGCATTATAGAAAGCTCAAGGAAAAAAACAAAACAAAATCAATCCTAATAAACTATATTAGATGGAAACTGTACGTTGAGTTATTGTTTCATCTCGTTCCCCCTTCTCTAAGTCACGTGCTTGGGTCACAGGGCTAAACAATTGAACCGGATTGCATTCCCTAAAAAAGGGAGACTTACATAATACATACATTGACCCATACGAATGTGGTTTATTTGAACTTTTTTTTACTTTAGATTTTCTTGTTTTGGATCGAGAAAGGTAGAAGTAACTCCCGAGACCAATAGAAGGCTCTAAAGTGGCGTAATCCACCTTTTACACACAAATAGAAGGTTATAGAAAGGTCAAAAACTGCTTTCACTGACCAATAGGAAGATCTAGAACGGTTTAAGCCACACCCACTGACCAAAAGAAGGTTCTACAAGGGTTAAGTCACTCCCAAAGACCAAAAGAAGGCTGGCTCTAGAACGGTTTAAGCCACTGCCACTGAACAATAGGAAGATCTAGAACGGTTTAAGCCATTCCCAAGACCAACAGAAGGCTCTAAAGTGGTTAAGCAACTCCCTCAGACCAATAGAAGGCTCTAGAACGGTTTAAGCCACTCCCACTGACTAAAAGAAGGCTCTAGAATGGCTTAAGCCACTCACACAGACCAACAGAAGGCTCTAGAATGGCTAAAGCGACTCACACAGACCAAAATAAGGCTCTTGAATGGCTTAAGTCGCTTCAACAGACCAAAAGAAAGCTCTAGAGCGGTTTAAGCCACTCCCACAGACCGAAAGAAGGCTCTAGAATAGCTTAAGCCACTCACACCGACCAAAAGAAGGCTTTAAAATGGCTTAATCCACTCACACAGACGGTTTACGTCGCTTCCACAGACCAAAAGAAGGCTCTAGAGCGGTTGAAACCACTCCCACAGACCGAAATAAGGCTCTAGAATGACTTAAGATACTCACACAATCCAAAAAGGCCTTAGAATGGCTTAAGCCACTCACAGACCAAAAGAAGGCTCTAGAATGGTTTAAGCCTCTCACACAGACCAAAGAAGGCTCTAGAATAGCTTAATCCACTCATACAGACCAAAACAAGGCTCTAGAATGGCTTAAGCCACTCCCACAGACCAAAAGAAGGTTCTAGAATGGCTTAAGCCACTCACACAGACCAAAAGAAGGCTCTAGAATGGTTAAAGCCGCTCACACAGACCAAAAGAAGGCTCTAGAATAGCTTAAGCCACGCATACAGACCAAAAGAAGGCTCTAGAATGGCTTAATCCACTCATACAGACCAAAACAAGGCTCTAGAATGGCTTAAGCCACTCATACAGACCAAAACAAGGCTCTAGAATGGCTTAAGCCACTCACACAGACCATAAAAAAGGCTTAGAATGGCTTAAGCCACTCACACAGACCAAAACAAGGCTCTAGAATGGCTTAAGCCACTCACACAGACCAAAAGGAGGCTCTAGAACGGCTTAAGCCACTCCTAAAGATCGAAAAAAGGCTCTAAAATGGCTTAAGCCACTCCCACAGACCAAAAGAAGGTTCTAGAATGGCTTAAGCCACTCCCACAGACCAAAAGCAGGCTCTAGAACGGTTTAAGCCACTCATAAAGATCGAAAGAAGGCTCAGAATGGCTTAAGCCACTCCTACAGACCAACAGAAGGCTCTAGAATGGCTTAAGCCACTCCCACAGACCAAAATAAGGCTCTAGAATGGCTTATGCCACTCACACAGACCAAAAGAAGGCTCTAGAATGGCTTAAGCGACTCACACCGACCAAAATAAGGCTCTAGAATGGCTTATGCCACTCACACAGACCAAAAGAAGGCTCTAGAATGGCTTAATCAACTCACACAGGCCAAAAGAAGGTTAGAGGAGTTCTAAACGCTCGGAGATTAAATCCAAGAGAAGGAATGAAAGCGTTCAATATTCATTTTAGCTCGAATAGGCGAATATGCAAATGCTTGGCACCATTTTTTTAGTTAATAATTTTTTTATTTTAAATCTGGAAATAAATGTTTAATTCAAATATTATATTGTGTTAAACGTCAACATTATATTAATGGTCTTTTATCCAACATTATAAATCATTATTGTGATGTATTTTCGGCTACTCAAAATTGGGCGATTTTCGAAGCTTTGCTAATTAAATTAATTATTTCTCCGAGGCTAATAATTAGGGTAATGACATGAATACGAATAATGCTTTAAAGGGAACATAAAACATTTAAAATGCGAAATAATCAAAAATTCTTAAATATCGATATTTCATGAAAATTTTTAATAAGACATCAAACTTTTTTTAGGACTTGGAAGAAGTTTGAGTTTAATCCCGAGTAGATCACTCGCGAAGTATCAGCGAGTCTGTCAGTAATTGATTAACCGCAAATGGAAAGAAAGCGAGGGAGGAGTTCTTAAAACCTCCGGGCGTAAGAAGGGGTCGAGAGAGGGGTAATTATGGCCGCTATTCAATTACGATTTTGGGCCCGGACGCTTTTTTGCTCGGACATCGGTCACGGTACGGCGCTGGCCCACGACCAAAACTCCAGAGCAAAAACGAGTGTTAGACCCCAGCCCTTACCCATGTCAACTAGCTACATTTATCATTAAATCACCCTCCCAAGGGATTCTGATATATCACTATTTTAAAGTCAAATCCTATTACAAAATATAAATCATGGTTTACTTTCAACAAAAAATTGCCATTAAATCAATTCCGAGATTTTAAATTTTAAAAAAATCTCTAGCACACTTTAATCATGTTTTATGAGAAAAGATAAACCTTATGACTTAAATAAAGACTTTAAATTAATTGCCATTGCGGCTAATTATAAGGGGAAAATTATGTCTGCATTGCCGGCCGTTGCTTGGATACGACGAGAACCCTCAAAAGATGCTTAGAAGTCACATTTTATAAAAAATATCTCACAGTGAAGAGGACATCTAACATTTAAACGATCATTATACTCCATAAACATTTCATTAAAGTTGTTTGCAGTTTGTTCTGACTCAGTTTGTTTTTACCCATGGCAAATGCAAATACGAATGTATGTACAGACAGAAAACACGTTTATGAAAAACAGTTAAAGGATATCAAAATTTATCTCGTTTTCAAATTCGTTTGTTCTTTCAAAGGATAAGCATTTTTATAAACAGGCAAAGCAAACATTAAAATTGTTTTTCCATGACGTTTGAAAGTACTGAAATGCAGTGGCCACGACGGAAAATTCCTCAAAGAGGAGATCTAATCATTATTTATCAATAAGTACATTTGAGGCGCTCCGGGTACGAAGGGCGAACTCAACAAAACGTAGTTTCGAGATATTCGCATTTTAAAGTTTTATGTTACGGGCGAACTCAACAGAAAAGTCATGGCATGGAATGGGAAAATGAGTGGGGGGTTGTGGACTAGGATGTGGAGTTCGCCCTTCGTACCCGCTCGGATATCGCAGCTTTGCCGCATATCGGTTTTTACGTATTTAAATGGGAAAAAAGGGCGAACTCTACATAAAAATTATATGGGTGTATTCACCAAGAGGTCTAGAATCTGAAAATGAAAAAAAAAAATTATCCGATGTTGAGTTCGCCCTTCGTACCCGGAGCGCCTCATTTGAAAATGAACATTTTAGACAGCCAGGGTATACAAAAAGAAGATGAACAGCCCGAATATCTACCAACGAATTGACCTCGCTTACAGTAAACGGAAAAATTTATCTACTTTATTGTGGTTTGGAGCAATTTGGCCGGTAAAATCATGTTAAGGTGTACAAAATGATACTCGGCTAAAATCTACAAATTGTGGCTGTTTCATTTTGTACACCTAATAAATAAAATTGAAGGAAATTAATTTTCTATAAATTTGTACTAATTATTTTTTTCTAGGATGCACCATTTTCGGAAAATAATTTTTTTTTAAAAATAAATTTATCTTGAAAACAGTGCGTCCTAGAGAAAAAATGAATAAAATAAAAATTAAAGAGAATTAATTCCCAACAGATTTTATTTAGTGCATTTTTCAATATCTGTAACGGTTTACGATTTAAAGGCCTTTTAAAATTAACCTTCTTAATGGTTATACTTCAATAACCTTCTTACACGGAGAAGGTCAACTTTTGATGGACTTTAACGTCTAAAATGTTTAAAATTTCGAAAAAATGAACTACTAGGTGTACAAAATGAAACTCGGCTAAAATCTACTTTCAAATTTACCCTGTGGCTGAGTTTCATTTTGTACACCTAATATTTTATCATATTCAAAAAAATATTTGATTTTAATTTTACCTTTGAGTTTATAAGGTATAGAGTGCTCTCTAAATGCGTTCTAGGAAAGAGGGAGAAAGTTCAAATTGCGTTTCATAGATCGCGCTAGCTCTGTTTGGATAGTTTGCCGCTTGGGTAGGATGGATAGGTTGCCAAGTTTCAAGCAGCGACGTTGCTGTATACTCCGGCTTGACTGTCTTTTTGTAAATATTAAATTTTGGGAAAAGCATGTTTTTCTCTCTTTTTATGCGGTAAAAAGTCATCGCGAACCCCTTGCCAGGGGCTCAAAATAGCGTCGACTTCAGCGCTTTCTCTAGTAGGCCCGATTTTTATAAAATTAAACCAGTGAGAATTAAAAAAAATAATTCAAAGAATTCCAGTGAAGTAAAATAGTTGGGATTTTAGAATGATCATTAGTAAAGGTAGTTCATGGGAGGCAGGGGTTGCGAACCGTGAAATGGAATGTTCCCTCACTATTCCTCGTTTCTTCACCGCCCGAGACGATAAAATTACAGCAAAAATTCCCCACCCCCGCTCGTTTTTCATCTAAGATATGTTTTAATTAAGATAGTTTTCATTTAATTTTATGATAAAATAAATTTAAAGAAAGCTTTTAAGATTGAAAATGGTTTGAAGGCTTTGCACGTCAGATGACTTGATATGATGGACAATTGAAGGACGTCCTTCTGCGCATGCTCCAGGAGTTTCAAACTACGGTTGGAACAAAGCTATAATCCATCTTTTCTCAAAATCTGCCAGTAAATTAAGAAAAGAGGTTTTCCTTCGCAAGTTGATATTAATTCTGTTTTGTGCCATGTAGGTCATCAACACCCTTGAAGTTAAGACTTAACATTATAATGCTCTAAGGACATCCTTATGCCAGACAAGTGGCTAATGTCCCGTGAATATTGTGCTTATGAGGGTTCATTAGCAGCCCAGTTCGGTTATCTAGACAGTAGACATTCCGGAGCTCCCCACTTCGAATTACATCCACCCACCGGCCCTCTAATCACAGTTTCGAGTGTCAAACGAACTCATGGAATGTTTTAACTTTTAATTAAGGTCGACAATATTGTTCATAGTACACGTAATAAAACATTGTTTCACGTTGTTATCCCGTATATTTTGACTTAATGGCCTATGATATTATATTCACTGATAAACCGTAGTTGATAGCGGTCGTAATGCAGCATCCTAGATGGACGCCGTATCATATTTCAAGTCCCAGAGCCACTATATCTCTTATATTGTGTTTTTTATGAACTTTTTAAAGCCAAATGAGTCCTTTTTTTCTCAGTCTTTAATTAGTCAAAATAGGCAAATTTCCAATTCCATGTTTATAACGAGTCTAGAGGCGTTTCTTGATGCCAAGATTTCGCTGAGAAAGGAAGAAACATTTCACATTTTCCTTGTTAAAATGAAAAAAAAAATGAGTTAATTATTAGGTGTACAAAATGAAACTCGGCTAAAATCTACAAAATTCAAATTTACTGTGGCCGAGTTTCATTTTGTACACCAAATAAATAAAAATTGTAGGAAATTTAATTCTCTAGAAATTTGCACTTATTATTTTTTTCTAGGATCCACCATTTTCGGAAAATAATTTTTTAAAATAAATTTATCTTGAAAACAGTGCGTCCTAGAGAAAAAATGAATAGAATAAAATTAAAGAATTAAATTTCCAACGATTTTATTTAGTGCATTTTTTCAATATCTGTAACGGTTTACGATTTACAAGCCTTTAAAAATTACCCTTCTTAATGGTTATATTCAATAACCTTCTTACACGGAGAAGGTCAACTTTTGATGGACTTTAACGCCTAAAATGTTTAAAATTTTGAAAAAATGAACTGCTAGGTGTACAAAATGAAACTCGGCTAAAATCTACAAATTAAAATTTACCCTGTGGCTGAGTTTCATTTTGTACACCTAATAATTTGACAGTGTATTGAGCACGAAAAAAATGGTCAAAAGTTCAACTTGCCGACTGTATGGAAAATTAAAAAACAATAATATTACAAATTTTGTAATTAAAGTGAGCCATCACGCTCGGATATGTAACGCGTCTCTTAAGTCGGCCGAGTCAACAAGAGGGGAGTGTGCGAGTTCGCTTTTGATCCGCCGGAGTTAGCCCTTTTGAGCCAGGTTCACCTGGTTCTTAATTCTTTTATCATCCACCGGAGTTCGCTACGCCTGTTTCTGTAGTGGCACTACCGACTAGTTTCACCAGTATAACCAGGTTTATAACCTCATGTAACCAATTTCAATCAAAAAAAGTGAAATAAGCCAAAGGCAGCATTTTTTAACGGTTATTTTGATTTTTGTTTTTATCGACCACACCATGCAAAAAATCTTTTTCCATAGTTTGAATACTCCATAGGGTGTGCGAGTTCGCTTTTGACCCGCCGGAGTTCGCCCTTTTGGAACCAGAAAACCTGGTTCTTAATTTTTTATATCCACCGGAGTTCGCTACGCCTGAAAGTTTCTGTAGTGGCACTACCGACTAGTTCACCAGTATAACCAGGCTTATAACCTCATGTAACCATTTCAATCAACAAAAAAGTAAAATAAGCCAAAAGCGGCACCATTTTTTAAAGGTTATTTTTGATTTTTGTTTTTATCGACCACACCATGCAAAAAATCTTTTCTCCATACATGCTTGAACTCTTTCAATGTAAAAGTGAGGGAAAAAAAACGGAAATTTGCTTTTTTTCCCACCCCCTTAATTAAGTAGTTGTAAAAAGATACTTTGCACTGAAAAATACACAACAGGGGTAGACCAAATTACATCTGCGTGCTTATGGTTCAGTAGAGCCATTACCTAGTAAACCACGTTCTTTTTTTTCCGATGGATTAAAAAAAGGGGGAAAATTTGACTTTAAAAAGGGCCGAAAAACAAATACAAGAAGTACAAATCAATCATGCTCCTTCATGCTATAACGAGATTGAAGAAAGTTTTCCCTCGGAAAAGTATAGGGGTACCTTTCAATTCGGTAAATGAGCCACATCCATCTTTCCGACGGGGTAAAAACTGGACGAAGGGAATTTTTATGTCACAATAAAAACCGAATGAGGAACAAAACGATCTACAAAACAAACGAAAACCACGTTAGAAGTTACCATCAGAAAAATCACTTTTTTACGCCAAAATCGAAAATTTCGTAGATTAGAAAACTTTAGTGCCAGATGGTTTTTATGCCATATTAGGAATGTGGGCAGAAAGTTTTGACCCTTCATGGTAAATTAGGCACCTAAAGTTTATGTTTTGACCATTTTGTCTATTGATAGATTTGTTCCAACAGTTTTAAACTCCTGAGCGTGCGCAGAAGGATTTTGACGTCGTTCACATCATTTTCCATCAAATACGAAGTCATCTGACGTCAAATCAAATCCTTCTGCGCACGCTCCAGGAGTTTCAAACTCCGATTGGAACAAAGCTATTGTCTGTATTTTACTTATAAGGGCAAAATGTGATTTTGAGGTAACTTCTAAACGACAAAACCTACGAAAAAAATGAAAAATGAAGATGATGTGTGCGAAAGATGAGGAGTGAAAAAAAGGGAAGACCCATCACCTGCATTTTCTAAGGTTTTATGTCTCCTTACCGGCAAAGATTTTCGGGTCCAAAAAATGTGTACGCTGTGTCGCTGTGAATATCGGCTCAGACCTAGGAGTCGTCCTGTAGTTCCTCGTAGTTATTGGGGCTCGTGTTGTTGTTGTCGTGACCGCTGAACAACACAATATGTTAAACCTACTTGTTATGTGTATATTATGATGAAAATAAAAAATGAGATGGATAATGAAATTAAAATAAACAGCGATAACGAGCTCTAATAAATTAAAAGGAAAAATAAGGGCTTTGAGGCGCATCTAAATTTTTTTTTAATAAAAACGACCCTGATGTTTACGAAGCCTCTATTTTGTTGTTTGCGGAGTAAAATGGTCATTACCTCCTGTTAAAATATTTATAAACTTTTTAATATTCATTAGTAGAGTTTTCAAGGAAATAAAACGTAAAAGGGAAGATAATTGTAGGGGTGGTTATAATTGTAAAAAAAGGTGAATTTCCCTAATTGAATTTTAATTTCATTTCTTGGGAGTTTTTCCTTTTAAAAAGAGGCTTTTGCCCTCTATGATTCCAACTCTCAGAGAAAAAAGACGTAATGTCTTCTCATCAAGGGCTCTAAAGCACCATTAGCCACGTATACCGTAAGACTTCCTACATTATACAAGTCCACCCCCGCCAAACTCAACAGCATCCGGGGAAATTTACGAGGGAAACATGACCCGACTAAAAGTTTTTAGTTTTTACACCAATAAGCTCCATCCATTTTATTAAAAAAATAACGTTTTTTTTTTACCTGGATAAAAAACTGTTGTCCTCCGGACGGTATAATTCGCAGCTGGAATTCTAAGAATGCAGTCGAATGTTGTCGGTTGTTTCAAGTCTTTATTTTCTAGGGTCATAACGGCCGATATTATATTCGCCCTCTCTCGTCGAAGTTTCCACTTCAACCTGAGGAGTCTCGTCCCTATAAAAAGAAAAATACTGTTTGAAGACCTTCCAACGAAAACTTCTAAAAGAAGTAACAATATAGGAGGGGAAGTATATAGGGGGAAGTAACGAGGGGTAAAACGGGGGGTATACAGAGGGGGTAACGGAGGGGGAAGTATAAGGGAACGAAAGTATAACGAAGGAGGGAAGTATAAAGGAGGGGAAGAATAAGGAAGGGGAAAGTTTTTTTTTTTTTTTTTTATTTTCGAATTCTTTTTTTTTTTTTTTTTTTTTTTTGTAAGTGTCAAGGTAGAATAATGGGCTCTTTGGCCTAGGGATGCCTCTCGTAATGGGTAGAAGTATGAAATTTCTCCCTACTACAAAAAATTAATAATTAAAAAGTGGCAATTTTTTACACCAAAAATTCTTAAAAAATATAAGGAGTAATTGGTGAAAATTTGGTAAAATCGGATTAACGGCCGCAGCGAATTTTTTAAATTTCAAACAGACGTATCTCCGCCATTTTTTCGAAATTCAAAATCGCCCACGCTACATTTTTCTTCACCGGCTAAAGAAATTTGCGTGAAAATTTGGTGAAAATCAGATGAAACTGTGGCCGTAAAGTGTTCCGAAGAAAATGCTACATTCGAATTGACCCTTCAGGGTCTGGAAGACCCTTCCCCAAAAACCCGACGTCGAGGGTATCACAATAACTTCTTAAGGAAGTTAAAAGTTAAAAATCGGAAGTGTCATAAGTTATTATAACGGAATTCGATATAGAATAATTCACGAATCCTTTTTCCTTTGTATGTAGGTAACAAAAGGTATTCCATGTATCAAGTTGTATTCCACCGGAATTTAATGGCTAAAGTCTTTTATCTTTCAGTCCTATTGTGTTACCGTTTTGTATGCCATGAACTTTGATTTCCCAAGTGTGCTAGATTTAAGTACAGTATGAATATACGATAATCTTTCAAGATTATGCTTAGAGCAAAATGGTCATAAAAACTTGTAGCAACATTACACTAGGTTAAGTCGTACGATAACCGACATCAGAAGCCGATATAACCGATTTCAGAAGTGGATTGACAGTTAAAAATGAGATCAAACGTGGGATTAATCCACAAAAGAAGTGGGATAGCCGACATCAGAAGTGGGATAAGTCTTCCAATTGCAGCGTATTATTTGTAGGAAAATGAGAAATAAAGGCAGAACACATTTTGAGGAAACGCCTCCGCATCAATTTGTCCAAGACGTTGGGGGAACATTTACTTTATTTTTGTGTTAGCCGGGGCGTTATCTATTGCCCCACAAATAACCCACCGGGATGGGGAGTGTCGTGGACTTAATCAAGAAGGCGGTGTGAGGGCACCTGATGAATGCCGGACCGCCATCTTCCAAACGGCTTCCTCACTTTATATTTGGTGGTAAATTCTTGAAAGAAAGGCACCTCTTACCTACCCTTTTTTTTCCCAAGCGTACCGTCTATACTCTAAAGTTAATCCCAAGCCACTAACTCACCCTCTTTCCCCGCAGCCTGTTTACACTCCGCACCGACCCTTTACTCCCTATTTACCCACCGACACTTTATAAAAGTGGTTGAAACTAAGACTAAAGCCAAAGCATAAAATCTCAATTTTATTAAGCCAGTAAAACATCCATGTATTGCACAACTGTATAACCTCTTCGCCTTATAAAAAATCTATTATTCAATTTTGCTGCTAGAATATTAAAGGAAAGTAATATATATGAGAAAAAAAGTCTTTTTTATTATAAACGATAAGAAATTCGAATCATTTTCCGAATGGAGAAAAGACGATACTTAGTGACGGTTGAGGGAATACCTATCTGAATGGGGTCGAAAAGAAAACAGGCATTTATAGTCGGTGAGGAAGGGCTTTCCCACCTTCGAGTCACATCAATATGGCAAAGGGGTTTCAGTTATCTGTTTCTTTTCTTCCCCATTCCCTTACTTTCATTCCAGACGTTACGCCGACTTTTCTATAACTTCCATCAAAACTTGGTCACCCGTTCACTTTTACGGAAAAAAAATTAAATATGTTGGCTAACCGTCAAGACCGTTTATTAAAGGATTGAAAAAGAACACACACATTTCACAAGGTTTTCCCTGGGTCTTCTCGTACATTCTTGAATGGAGAGCCCTCGTCTTCGGACATCTTTTCCAAGTTTTTGTTTTGAAAATTTTTACAATTTTTTGTTTTGAAAAATTTTACAATTTTTTGTTTTCGAAAAATTTTACGAGTTTTTTTTGTTTGTTTTGGAAAATTTTCCGAGTTTTTTAGTGAAAATTCAGGTGAAAATCGGTTGAAAACTATGGCCGTGAAGTGTTCAGGAAGAAAATGCTACGGACGGACTGAGGACAGAGTTTTTGTTTTGAAAAAATTTACAATTGAGGCGCTCGGGTACGAAGGGCGAACTCAACATCGGACAAATTTTTTTTTTCATTTTCAGATTCTAGACCTCTTGGTGAATACACCCATATAAATTTTATGTTGAGTCGCCCTTTTTTCCCCTTTAAATACGTAAAAACCGCGGCAAAGCTCTAACTGTGATATCCGAGCGGGTACGAAGGGCGAACTCCACATCCTAGTCCACAATCCCACTCTTTTTCCATTCCAGGGCATGACTTTCTGTGAGTTCGCCCCTAACATAAAACTTTAAAATGCGATATATCGAAACTAAGTTTTGTTGAGTTCGCCCTTCGTACCCGAAGCGCCTCAATTTTTGTTTTGAAAAATTTTCCAAGTTTTTGTTTTGAAAAATTTTACAATTTTTGTTTTGAAAAATTTTCCAAGTTTTTGTTTTGAAAAATTTTACAATTTTTTGTTTTGAAAAATTTTCCAAGTTTTTGTTTTGAAAAATTTTACAATATTTTGTTTTGAGAAATTTTCCAAGTTTTCGTTTTGAAAAATTTTACAATTTTTTGTTTTCGAAAAATTTTCCGAGTTTTTTTGTTTTGTTTTGGAAATATCCCGAGTTTTTTAGTGAAAATTCAGGTGAAAATCGGTTGAAAACTATGGCCGTGAAGTGTTCAGGAAGAAAATGCTACGGCCGGACGTCCGGCCGGCACCACAGACAAAGTTGAGATCGGTTAAGAATATTCGATGGACCCTCCGGGGTCTGGAAGACCCTTCCTCGAAAACTCGACGTGGAGGGTATCACAATAACTTCTTTCAGGAAGTAAAAAAATAAAAAAGACTTCATAAAATATAATTTTTTATACATTTTATCATTTTTAACATTCTCAGAGAAGATTGGGTATTTCCTAGCTCTTTGAAAAAAAAAGTAGATTGAAAAAAAAAATTATATTCTGAAAAATATCATACATGTTTATATCCGTAACAAACTGGGGGGTTTATAGCAGTGACATCGACCCCTACATCCCCAAAAATATCGCTTCCCATAAAATTTAATTAAAAAAAATAAAACCTCCGCTGGAACGATCCCCACACCCCATGTGTGGGGGCCGAAAGTGACACCTGACCTGAGAAAATATGTCAGGAAGATACGTTTTCATTTCAGGGGAGGAAAAAAAAATCTGTAAATAACCTTCAATCAGGTTAATGATGAAAAAAACGGTTTATTGCTTCACAAAATAGACGGAGCAGTAGAATCCAAAATAATTACCGTCCAGGCAACGCCGTACAAGCCAAACAAGGGCGTAGGGACTGCAAATAGAATTTATTTTGATAGGGTGCTAGAGTACACATAAACAAGCGCGGGACTTTACCTACACCCGGCGTTTCTAGTTCATTCCGTATAATTAATGTATCCTACTACCATCCCTAATTAATTTAGTATAAATCAACGAATGGGTAGAGCTGGCCGATAATGGCCTCTCCATGTTATTAATACGAAAGCTGAATATAAATTCATTCCTTCGATATCTCATAGAAATTATTGACGTTCTTGAAAGAAATTTTAAGATTCTATGAAAGTTTGGAGAAAATCCTCCTAAATCTATAATTTTCTTTTCTATTAAATCTTTTCTATTAGAAAAGTAAACTCCATAAAATGGGTTAAAATTGAGGTTTCTTTTTGCCGAAAGATCGGTGAAAATAGGTGCAACCGATGGAGTAGACCATCATTCCTTTTTCCCAGTCCAATATTAATATAATAGAGAGTTTCAGGGAATCGTATGAGTCGGAACGACTCCCTGAACTGTTACTTAAGCCTCTACTAGATCTTTCCCGTTTTGTGAGTCGTACACGGGAAGGGAATCGTTATACGATCCGACTCAGGTGAGTCGTATACGTGAACAACTCACTTCCCGGGATAACAAAATAACCTTCGTAAAATGTAACCTTACTACTCGGGAGTCGGGAAGTGAGTCGTTCACGTATACGACTCACCTGAGTATAACGAGTCCCTTCCCGTGTACGACTTACAAAATGGGAAAGACCTTCTCGTAGAGGCTTAAGTCCCAGTTCAGGGAGTCGTTCCGACTCAGTTAGTTCACATTTTTTCTCACTAAAGCAAATTCATGAATCGAAACATGGTTTTTCTGATTAACTATAACAGCACATAAAAATTACCTATCCCCGAAACGTTCCCGCCAATTTTCACTTAACGTGGGTATAAAGTTTCCTTGATAGTTTTTTTTAAATTTTAACTTCTAAAGTCCTTCCAAAAAGTAAGGAATCAATTTTCTTCTTCGATTTTAGCCAAAATGTTGAGAAACTAGTTGATTTCCGAACCCGAAACTAAACGAGATAACAAAATAACCTTCATAAAATGTAACCATACTACTCGGAGTCGGGAAGTGAGTCGTTCACGTATATGACTCACCTCAGTCAGCTCGTATACGACTCACCTGAGCCGGCTCGTATACGACTCACCTGAGCCGGCTCGTACGACTCACCTGAGCCGGCTCGTATACGACTCACCTGAGTCGGATCGTATACGACTCACCTGAGTCGGATCGTATATGTGAGTCGTATTGAGCCAATCTGTTGAGAAACTAGTTGATTTCCGAACCCGAAACTAAACGAGATAACAAAATAACCTTCGTAAAATGTAACCTTACTACTCGGAGTCGGGAAGTGAGTCGTTCACGTATACAACTCACCTGAGTCGGATCGTATACGACTCACATGAGTCGGATCGTATACGACTCACCTGAGTCGGATCGTATACGACTCACCTGAGTCGGATCGTATACGACTCACCTGAGTCGGATCGTATACGACTCACCTGAGTCGGATCGTATACGACTCACCTGAGTCGGATCGTATACGACTCACCTGAGTCGGATCGTATACGACTCACCTGAGTCGGATCGTATACGACTCACCTGAGTCGGATCGTCCAGAGTCGGATCGTATACGACTCTCCTGAGTCGGATCGTGTACGACTCACCTGAGTCGGATCGTGTACGACTCACCCGAGTCCGATAGTATACGACTCACCCGAGTCGGATAGCATACGACTCACCTGAGTCGGATCGTATAACGATTCCGACAGAATTTACGAATAGAAGATATAAAAATTGGATAATTAGAAGACTTTTGATAACTTACATGTCGCTCGCTGAAATGGTCATATTTGGTTCTGGGTAGACCCCTTCAGCGACGCATTTTACTACGACGTTTGACTCATGTTGAGTGGACGTTAACTGCATATCTCGTTCAGGAACTAGAAAAAAAAATTGAAGGTTTATTTTCAGAAAAAAATTATAATAAAAAAATATATATGAAAAAAAGAGTCCTTATAAAGAAAGGAATCTCATATTTCAACTCGGTTTTCTGTCTCTGACGCATTCGAGGGGAGTTCGGGGTTTTAGGGGTCGGTATAATAACAAAAGGAAATTTCAGAATCTGTTTTTTTTTTAAGGTTTATTATTAGCCGAAAATACGGAAGTCGTAGCCCGTTAAATGTCTTCCTTAATTGTTGTTGAGGGTGAAAAGGAACATTGAATCTTTAGGAACGATTTAACAATATTGGTAAAAGCGGGGAAGGGGATTTAATTTTCTATGCAATCCTCCTTGATGGCCTAACACCAGAATGAGGACTTAAGGCAATTCTCGAGTTCACTGTCGGAAAGTGAATTCCGCGTTTAGAGTCAACATTTTTTTTCCCCTCTTTTTCGCCTTCCCTTCAAGGCGAAAATTGAAAAACCCACCCTTTCTCTTATCGAAATAATTGAAACTTAGTCGAATTTATAAACAAAACATTTTATATGAAAAATTAAAAGAGTGGACTTCGAAAAAAACACTTTCCATGCAAATTTTTTTTGTTTGAAACCCGAGACAGCAAAGAGGGTTGAAGAGCACTTATTCACAGCTAATCATAAAATATTACATCCCTTGACGTTATACCAAGTTTAAAGAGACACGTGATGATACTTTTGGGAAAGCAATTCTCGAGAGAATTTCCCCGAAAAAAAGTTAGCCTGACTCTTTATATATAATTTTCTTTCCTAAAAGCGTCCTTTAAAAATTCATTACGTAAAAAATATAAAGAAAATGCTTAGTATACGGCCAAAAATCCTTTTTAGGGCTAATTTTTGTGAATAATAAAAATGTTTTCGTTTACTTTTCCTTTTACAATTAGTCTTTTTGCTTAGAGAGGCTTTTAAGTGACACGGTCGGCGGGAGAAGATAAAGGCTCGTGCCGGCCACGCTTCATCCGTGACCGCACCTGGCTTCCGCTAACGTCCTTGTTACTTCTTGTAATTAGCCAGAACGTTCACCTTCAACCTTCTTTTCTATAGGACCGCCAAACCCCAATTTTGGCACATGAAAAGGGCGATTTCATGTGCAGGTGTTTTTATTGTTCGCACGTAAAATGTGGTTTTCGCTAAATTATTAACGTTCGAAATACATCATTAGAGAAGAAAGAATGGACCTTTTGAAATAATCGCCCTAAATTTTTAAAAAGTCAAATTTTCGAAAAAAATTATTTATTTAGAAGATGTTCGTAGAACAAAAAGATGTTTAAACATAATGTAGAGGATTAACTTTATAGAAAAATGGAGCGAAAGTGAAATGAAATCATTGATTCACCTGAAGAGGCTTTTTAAGCCGAAACGCGTCGTGTGATACCCGTTATCACGGTCATTTCTTCCTTCATTGGTTAACAAAAAAACATACCTATAAAAGCAATAAAAAAAATAAAATAAGGATTATACCAGTGTTTCTCAACCTTTTTGAAGCCTGCGCCCCCCTGTAAACAAGCATTTAGCGACGCCGCCAAGGGGAGCTTGAAAACGAGAGCCGGATTATAGGTTATCCGACCAAAGTTCCAGAATATAGATTTTTTGGTCCAAAGGGCCGGATTATAGGTTTTCCGACCAAAGTTCCAGAATATATGGTAGGTTTTTTGGAGCTAGGTTTTCCGACCAAAGTTTCAGAATATAGGTTTTTTTGGAGCTAGGTTTTCCGACCAAAGTTCCAGAATATAGGTTTTCGGGCCAAAGGGCCGGTTATAGGTTTTCCGACCAAAGGGCCGGATTATAGGTTTTCAGACCAAAGTTCCAGAATGTAGGTTTTTTTTTACCAAAGGCCGGATTATAGGTTGACGGACCAAAGAGCCGGATTATAGGTTTTCCGACCAAAGTTCCGGAATATAGGTTTTCGGGCCAAAGGGCCGGTTATAGGTTTTCCGACCAAAGGGCCGGATTATAGGTTTTCAGACCAAAGTTCCAGAATGTAGGTTTTTTTTTACCAAAGGCCGGATTATAGGTTGACGGACCAAGAGCCGGATTATAGGTTTTCCGACCAAAGTACCGGAATATAGGTTTTCGGGCCAAAGGGCCGGTTATAGGTTTTCCGACCAAAGTTCCAGAATATAGGTTTTTTTGGAGCTAGGTTTTCCGACCAAAGTTCCAGAATGTAGGTTTTTTGGACCAAAGGGCCGGATTATAGGTTTTCCGACCAAAGTTCCGGAATATAGGTTTTCGGGCCAAAGGGCCGGTTGTAGGTTTTCCGACCAAAGGGCCGGATTATAGGTTTCAGACCAAAGTTCCAGAATGTAGGTTTTTTTTTACCAAAGGCCGGATTATAGGTTGACGGACCAAAGAGCCGGATTATAGGTTTTCCGACCAAAGTTCCGGAATATAGGTTTTCGGGCCTAAAGGGCCGGTTATAGGTTTTCCGACCAAAGTTCCAGAATATAGGTTTTTGGACCAAAGGGCCGGATTATAGGTTTTCCGACCAAAGTTCCGGAATATAGGTTTTCGGGCCAAAGGGCCGGTTAATTTAGAGGATTAACTTTTATAGAAAAATGGAGCGAAAGTGAAAAGAAATAAAGCAATTTGCTCTAAACGTAGCTTTATTACGTTCTCTTTGCGTTTAACCTATTAAAATATCAGAAAAAGGTTTAAAAAGTGTTGTTCGTTTATGTGACTTTCCGTGAAAAGGGTTTATATAAGCAACAAGTGCCCACTTTATAGAAGGTCTAATGAAACTTTCATAAAATCGCATGATTTGGATCATTAAAGAGCAGTTACCGTTTTCTTCTCTTTTTTTCCCTCTGCATTTTTCGTTTTATGAAACCTATATTTTGTAATATAAGCTGTTCGCAACGGAAATGCAGTCTAAGCTGCTTGGGTGCAATTACCGGCTTTCGTTACGGTCCTCTAGCCAAGCGTTGTTTCCGTTTAGTCCGTTTTTCGGAAGAATTTTTAAATAATAAAAGGTTTGAATGGCGAAGTTGGCGCTTGAGAAAGACTTTGTTTATTTTCTTACCCATTCAATCCGGAAAACCGCCCCCACCAAAAGCTCTTTTCAAACAATAGAACCTTGTCTCCGATTGCCAAAGGGCGATGTCTCACAATAACGTCTCTGCCTCGAGCAGACACGATTTTACTTCAACAGACAGCGTTCCCGACATGAAATATGTATAAAACCCAAACATTGATATTTTCACTATCCCATTTGTCTTTCGATATTGTCGTATAAAAATCGGATAATTTTTTTTTACGAAATAACTGGAAAGTCCGTTCAGCCGTTGGATTGCTTACACATGACTGACCGTAATCAATTTCGTTAGCGCCCTCGAATTCGAACAAAAAAAGGGTGAAAGGGGAAAGCATTTCGTTTGATTGGTCAAGCAGAGATTGCGACTTTTCTCGATGGTCAAGATTTTACAATCATTGATCAGATTACGAAAAGGAAACTTTTTTACACAGAATAAATTTTTAGCTCAAAAAGTTGTTAATTTTTTTTTCTAAATAGGTGCTATCGCCAATCTATAGGAATTCTGTCAATTTATAAAAAGTGAATAAAAATAATGAGGCCGTTACAAACTTTAAGTTATCGCACGAAAGCCTTTTTTTTTTCTTCTTCTTTTTTTCTCCTTCCTATTTTTGCAATAATTTACTACCCCTCCCGTTTTTACAAACTGCCGCCTATTTCGATTTTATCCAAATAGAATCTAAATTGCTCTCACCTTATATAGTCGACAATGATTGACAGTAATTTCTTTAAAAGGTTATTTATTATAAAAAATTAAAGTTTTTAGAATTTGGGAGATTTTAAGAAAAAGAGAGTCTCATCATTTAGACCAGTGTTTCTCAACCTTTTTAAGCCTGCGCCCCCCTGTAAACAAGCATTTAGCGACGCCGCCAAGGGGAGCTTGAAAACGGGAGCCGGATTATAGCTTTTCGGTCCAAAGGGCCGGATTATAGGTTTTTGGACCAAAGGGCCGGATTATAGGTTTTCCGACAAAAGGGCCGGATTATAGGTTTTCCGACCAAAGTTCCAGAATAGGGTATTTGGACCAAAGGGCCGAATTATAGGTTTTCGGACCAAAGAGCCGGATTATAGGTTTTCGGTCCAAAGTTCCAGATTAATGGTTTTCCGACCAAAGTTCCAGAATATAGGTTGTTTTGGACCAAAGGGCCGGATTATGGTTTTTTTGGACCAAAGGGCCGGATTATAGGTTTTCCGACCAAAGTTCCAGAATATAGGTTTTTTTGGAGCTAGGTTTTCCGACCAAAGTTCCAGAATATAGGTTTTTTGGACCAAAGGGCCGGATTATAGGTTTTTTTGGACCAAAGGGCCGGATTATAGGTTTTCCTACCAAAGGGCCGGATTATAGGTTTTCCGACCAGAGGGCCGGATTATAGGTTTTCCGACCAAAGGGCCGGAATAGGTTTTCGGACCAAAGGGCCGGATTATAGGTAGACGGACCAAAGGGCCGGATTATAAGTTGACGGACCAAAGGGCCGGTTATAGGTTTTCCGACCAAAGGGCCAGAGTATAGGTTTTCCGACCAAAGTTCCCGAATACAGGTTTTTGAACCAAAGGGCCGGAATATAGGTTTTCGGACCTAAGGGCCGGATTATTGGTTTTTCGAACAAAGGGCCGGTTATAGGTTTTCCGACCAAAGGGCCGGATTATAGGTTTTCCGTCCAAAGGGCCGGATTATAAGTTTTCCGACCAAAGGGCCGGATTATAGGTTTTCCGACCAAAGTCGAGAATGTAGGTTTTCGGACAAATTAAAAAAAGTACTCACCGTAACGCCCCAGCCATTTAGCCATTGCCTCCCTATCACCCAAATTTTGCATAACACCCCCCAGTAACTTCTCGGCGCCCCCAGGGGGGCGGTACCGAACCCGTTGAGAATCACTGATTTAGACACTGTCTACAAAAAATTTATTTTTCCTCAAAAAGCGCGTGATTCGTAAGACATCTGAATAAAAAGATGGCACACCTGAAAGGTTCGGAATAAGCGGGAGGATATTGTATAATACGATCTTCGTTTATGACGTTTGGTGCGTGACTTGTCATTTAGTACGAATGGATTTTTTTTCCTCCTTTTTTTTCTTGGTACAGTAAATAACGTAGAGGCCATCACGGTCCTTCCTTTAACCAGATTTCCCGACCCTCCCCGGGTCTGTTAAGCAAATAACTTCTGAGAGAGGAAAATGTTCCTTTCATCGCCGTATTCAAAAAAACAAACTGCCTTCAAAGCAAACAGGTGAGTGTCTAAAAGGAGACAAAGCGTGGATGCGAGTTTTTCCCCCTTCTTTTTTGTAAATGGAATGGAAAAAAAAGGGAAAACAAAGAGGCGTGAATTTAATTTTCGTCCCCAAAAATCAAATTACCAAATACCAAAAGTCTTACTGTAACAATTTTTTTTGTGTGGAAACAAGCCTGATAAAATTTTAATTTTATTTGGGTGCTCAGCTTGTTTAATTTATTTTAACTTCCTTAAAGAAGTTATTGTGATACCCTCGACGTCGGGTTTTCGGGGAAGGGTTTTCGGGGATCTTTAACGGTCTCAACTTTGTATGTGGTGCCGGCCGGCCGTAACATTTTTTTTTTCGGGAACACTTTACGCCCACGGTTTTCAACCGATTTTCACCCTTTCTTTAGTCTGTAAAAAGAAACTAACCAGGGCGATTTTCAAATTTCGAACAAATGAGCGGAGGTGTACAAAATGAAACTCGGCTAAAATCTACAAAATTCAAATTTACCCTGCGGCTGAGTTTCATTTTGTACACCTAATAAATAAAAATTGTAGGAAATTTAATTCTCTATAAATTTGTACTTAATTATTTTTTTTCTAGGATGCACCATTTTCGGAAAGTAATTTTTTTTTAAATAAATTTATCTTGAAAACAGTGCGTCCTAGAGAAAAAATGAATAGAATAAAAATTAAAGAGAATTAAATTTCCAACAGATTTTATTTTGTGCATTTTTTCAATATCTGTAACGGTTTACGATTTACAAGCCTTTAAAAATTAACCTTCTTAATGGTTATACTTCAATAACCTTCTTACACGGAGAAGGTCAACTTTTGATGGACTTTAACGCCTAAAATGTTTAAAATTTTGAAAAAATGGACTACTAGGTGTACAAAATGAAACTCGGCTAAAATCTACAAAATTCAAATTTACCCTGTGGCTGAGATTCATTTTGTACACCTAATAAATAAAAATTGTAGGAAATTTAATTCTCTATAAAGTACTTAATTATTAATTTTCTAGGGTGCTCCATTTTCGGAAAGTAATTTTTTTTAAATAAATTTATCTTGAAAACAGTGCGTCCTAGAGAAAAAATAAATAGAATAAAAATTAAAGAGAATTAAATTTCCAACACATTTTATTTAGTGCATTTTTTCAATATCTGTAACGGTTTACGATTTACAAGCCTTTAAAAATTAACCTTCTTAATGGTTATACTTCAATAACCTTCTTATACGGAGAAGGTCAACTTTTGATGGACTTTAACGCCTAAAATGTTCAAAATTTTGAAAAAATGAACTACTAGGTGTACAAAATGAAACTCGGCTAAAATATACAAAATTCAAATTTACCCATTTTGTACACCTAATATATTCCTTATATTTTGATTGCGTTTATAGGTATGTTTTTTGGTACGCAATAATGGAGAAATGACCGTGAGTTGGGTATCTCACGACGCGTTTCGGCTTAAAAAGCCTCTTCAGGTGAATTCCTTAATGATTTCTATTTTTTCACTGTGCCTCTATCTCCGAGAGATTCAGCGGGAAAATAAGTACTGAATCTCTTGGAGATAAAGGCACAGTGAAAAGATAGAAATGAGGGAATAGCACACCTGACGAGGCTTTTTAAGCCGAAACGCGTCGTAAGATACCCGTTAACACGATCATTTCTTCCTCCATTATTGGCTACCCAAAAATATAATCTTTATGGTATAAATAATAGTCCGCAAGGATGATTTCATGAAAAGGATTCGGGTCGAGTAGCAGAAATCGAGAACAAAGTGATACTTGAAGAGGTCACGGTTGTTTTGTGTGTGACCGCGTTGTGTGACGATCTCGAAAGCGCTTGGGGTCAGCGAAGCGAATTTCCTCAAGTGAAAGATAGGGGAAAAAAAAGGAGCATCTGCCTTCTAAAATATGGAAAAAGAACGAGTTTAGATAAGTGAAATAGGAGGAAGTGAAAGGTAATGGCAGTCCATTCGTCACTTTACGTTCGGGGACCGTATGGCCTCCTCGCCACCGCAGAAACATTTACCTACCTAAATATTCTATCGGGGAAGATAGAGATGGGACTTTACGATAGAAAGTCCCCTTCTCACCGTATATTTCTCATATGATAGAAACCCCATACTTATATGGTCTAAACTACGGAACAACAAACTTTTAAAATTTAAAACATTATCTAAAAAATTCATACGTACATTTCGAAATTAAAAAAATACTCAAATATTAACTTTATTTAATATTTAATAGTTTATTCGTGACCTCTTAGTTAAAAATTGATACAAAAATCCAAACAAATATCTAAAATTTTTAATATTTTAAAGCATTGTTTTAACTAAAAGATAACAATAATAATAATAATAATAATTTTTTACACCAAAAAATCGGAAAAAATATAAGGAGTAATTAATTAAAATTTGGTGAAAATGCAACGGTTCGGCCGCAGCGAATTTTTTAAAATTTAAAACAGACATTTAGAAGAGTAACTCGAGGTAATCTTTGAAATTGGGTCATGTTTTCTTCTTTGGAGGATAAGTAGAAACCATTGGCCTAATCCCTAGGATTGTGTAAGCACCAAAAGGATTAACATTTATCAACCGCATAAAAAAGTAAATAATTTAAACTAGTCTAGAGGTGTGGTGGGGAAACAATCGTTCTTCTCTACCTTCCTGCAGCATGTAAAAATCCCCGAGCAGTTCTTAGTTTGAGATGAAAAGAGACGCATAATTCACCTGATGATACCTACAAAGTGGAAACCGGTCGTGATATCTAATATTTCATCGCGTTAGTTCTAACACCGGATAAGTCATTTTCCTAGGATTTCAGGAGAGCCAAAATACGGATTAATTTCTCATTGGAATCAATGCATTACCTGTTGGCTAAATCGTTTTAGTTGCTACTACGCGTTTTCTGTTGGTAATTGAGTTTAACTACCAACGGAATTCGATTCTCCACAAAATTTACCATCAGAATCTATGCATAACTCAAAATTGATAAAAAATGACTAATCCGGTGTTAGAACTAACGCGACGATTTATCAATAAAATAGAAAATGAGGCACAGAGAATAGAAAATGGAAATTTCACGACCGGTTTCGGCGCAATATACCAAGAGACGTAAATTTACCTGTTTTTAAACAATTATTGTTGATTTTTGACAAAAAGGTTTCTAAAATGTAAGATTCCAAGGGTTTTTCTCCGGGCCCTTTGTTGTTTAAAAAGAGTGAATAGGGAAAAAGTAGTGCTCGTGTGGAATTTGGAAATGCGAGAACGTGTAGGTCTTTGTTCATGAAAAGGAATTGCCGAAAAGGCCCTTGGTTTTCCGGAAAAGGGAATGGTAGAAACACTCGGGTAAAAGGGTACAAGGAGAGGGGACGTAGATAGAAGCGCTAAAATTAACATCGGGTTGGGGGAGAACCCAGACACTAGAAGCCACTGCTTAATATTTATGCAGCCATTCTCCCAGCTGGGACCACCCAGCATCCTTCTTACGATTTAATAAGAAAAACTATTTTCTAAGCGGTGCGTTTATGGAAAATTATATTTTAATGAATACTAAAAATAACTGAAAAGCCATCTAAAATTAGAACTACGGATAAAGGTTGTAATTCAAAACAAACTTTCTTAAAGGAATAATCAATGAACATTATGTGAATGACAAAAAAGGATTTTTATTGGCGCACTGTATATTTACATTAGTAATCATCGCTAATGAACATAATGCGTAAATTCGGAGTAAAAGGGCGGAACGTTGTTTCAGAATTCCCGCCTCGAGTGCTACTCTACACTTCACTCCCTCCATAAAGCAATTAAACATCTCGAATGCGCCCTCGTCCTCCTGTTAAATCCCCAAGTTTGCCACATTAATTTAAATTACACGGACGAAAACCTGTTTTCAAGTCGAAACCCTTCTCGCACGCCGTAGCGGCGTAAGGTATGAATTAAAAATTTTACTCCGGCCATAAAGGTGCTACTTGGATGGCTGAGGTGTTTATATTAGGAAACAATCGTTCTTCTCTACCTTCCTGCACTATATAAAAATCGCCGAGCAGTTCTTAGTTTGAGATGACAAGAGACCATTCACCTGATGATACCTATAAAGTGGAAACCGGTCGCGATATCTAATATTTCGTCGCGTTAGTTCTAACACCGGATAATTCATTTTTCTTAGGTTTTCAGGAGAGCCAAAATACGGATTAATTACTCATTGGAATCAATTACCTTTGGCTAAATTGTACTACGCGTTTTCTGTTGTGTTAAACTACGCGTTTTCTGTTGGTAATAGAGTTAAACTACCAACGGAATTCGATTTCCACAAAACCATCAGAAATTATGCCTAACTCAAAATTTAAAAAATGACTTATCCGGTGTTAGAACTAACGCGACGATTTATCAATTAAAAATAGAAAATGAGGCAGAGAGAATAAAAATGAAATTTCACGACCGGTTTCGGCGCAATATGCCTCATCAGGAGGACTATATCCTTATATTTTTCTTCGTGATTCTCTATTTTAACCATTCTTGCCAACCTTTTCGTCTTATAGTGTAAGAGAATGAAAAAATGAGGAAATAGTCCAACTGACGATGCATATAAGGCCGAAACCGGTCGTGAAATATCAGCTTTTATTTATTTCTTGGCCAATCGCAGAGCTGTTACATTTACAGAAAAATTTGAGACAGCACCTGATGAGTCTAAAGACCATATCGTCTTTTTTTTTTTTCCTCAAAGAAGTTAATGTGATACCCTCCACGTCGGGTTTTTGGGTAAGGGTCTTCTAGACCCCGGAGGGTCAAATCGAATATTATTGATTTTTATCGATCTCAACTTTGTCTGTGTTTCCGTCCGGCCGTCCGTCCGTAGCATTTTTTTCCGCAACACTTGATGGCCACAGTTTCCAACAGACTTTCAACAAATATTTACACAACCTTTCTGAATAGTTAAACAAGAATATTGTCTGCGATTTTAAAATTTCGAAAGAATGGCGGAGATATCCTCGCTTGAAATTTTAAAAACTGCGCTACGGGCCGTTGGTCTGATTTTTACCAAATTTTCACCAAAATACTCATTTTATTAATTTTCCGTGTAAACAAAATTATCATTTTTTTACATCTATTATCATTTAGTAGGGAGAAGTCTGATACTTTCACCCTTTGCGAGAGAGGCATCCCTTGGGCGGAAAGCCCATTATTTCTTCCATGATTAAAAAAAAATTTAAATAAAACCTACAAAATTTTTTCGAAAAAAAACTTGGAATCTGAAAATTTGAAAATAAACTTTTTTTTTTTTAAAACCAGAGCTTCAAGTAGGTTAGCAGCTTTTTGGGTGTGCGGGCGTTTTTGTAAAACGTGAAAAAATTAACCGTTTATAGTGTTTCTTTTGTCAACGTAGAACTCAAGTATTCCAAAGTCATTTTTTAGAGAGAACTAATTACTTTCTCTCCTAATTAGAAGAGTCTTTAATTGTTTACAGTTTATCGTGTCTTTCGCCTTCTCTTGTCCGCTACCGCGAGCTGAGTTTCCGAGACCAAGATAAATAGCCTCTTAACAATTAAATTGCCTCTTCGGCCTAACTGAACACCGTTTGTAGTTGTCAGTTAAGCCTGCATCTCTCGGCCTTTTTTTCCCCTGCTCGCCCTCCCCCCGAACACCGGGTTTTTCGCCATAATTCTTCTTTCCACCCCAAACTCGTCTTACCGTTTCCGAATTTCAATTTGTTTTATAACCCCTGAGGCTAAACACGCTTTTGAAGTTGTATTTTTTAAACTTCTGACTTTTTGTTTAATTTGGTAAACCGAAAATATACGAGGAAAATTTTTTTAGAGGTTGGACTTGAGGATTAGAGGTAATTTAAAAATATCTAACTTGACAGATTTTTTGCCCTTTAGCGCTTTCAAAAATGATCCGATTTTAATTTCGATAAATGATTTCATCGGGTTCCAGAAAATTCAAAATTCGCGTTAGCTCTTTTTTTCAGTTTTTCCTCACAGAAAATGAGGAACAATTTTTATCCTAAAATTAAATGAGGCCTTACATACTTAACTTATACTTCACAGGTTCCAATCATTTTTTTATAATTAAAATTAATCCAAAATTGGCCACCAAGTCCACCCGAATGCGAGATCTATAGATCGAGATTTGACTCACCCCTCTCGCAAAACTTACGCCCTTTTTCATAATTATGATTAATCGAAAATAGGCCTCATAAAATCGGCAACGGACGTGAGATTGAGAAATAGAGCAGTATTGACTCACCCCTCTCAAATGTCAAAACTTACGCCCTTTTTTATAATTAAAATTAATCGAAAATAGGCCTCATAAAATCGGCAACGGACGCGAGATTGAGAAATAGGGCAGTATTTGACTCACCCCTCTCAAATGTCAAAACTTACGCCCTTTTTATAATTAAAATTAATCGAAAATAGGCCTCATAAAATCGGCCAACGGACGCGAGATTGAGAAATAGAGAAGTATTTGACTCACCCCTCTCAAATGTCAAAACTTACTCCCTTTTTTATAATTAAAATTAATCGAAAATAGGCCTCATAAAATCGGCCAACGGACGTGAGATTGAGAAATAGAGAGTATTTGACTCACCCCTCTAAAATGTCAAAACTTACGCATTTTTATCATAATCAATCGAAAATTGTCTTCCTAAATGCAGAAGGCCACCGATTGAGTATTTAACTCAGCAGTCTTTGACTCACCCCTCTCGCCAATCGTTTTCATTTTGAAACATTTTTTTCGGCACTTACGAAGCCTCTAGTTGAATTGTGCATTTGTGTTCGAATTTTTCAGGTAGATATTTTAAATAAGCATTTTTGTTGAGGATTTTCTTTTTCTGAGGGCAACACTGGCAATCCCGCAATCATACATCCTTCTATTTCTTCCCTACACCTACATCACTCACTCTCGAAAGGCGATATTATTATTTTTAAATTGCTTACGTTTTTTTTTGGGAACAAAAATGGAAACTTTTTACTTTATGATTCATATTATTTTGTGGAAAATGAAGTTTGAGAAAGCGTTAATCAGAAAGGGAAGAGAAATTTTGAAGTGATTAGCTTCTCGTAAGTTCTCCGAGTAAAGATGATGGGATTCCAACTTGTGTAGAAAGTTGATACCCTTGGGCCCTGTCTTCCGGATTTGATTTGTGAGTAATTGATGTAAATGTAACATGTTACGTTATTGCGGGTGGTTGGGGGGGACGAATATGAAATTCAATAAGGGAAGGCAGACCTACATGTCTCCCGAGGCTCATGTGGGATCAGGTACGGGGTCAGCAATCTGCGAAGGGCATTGTTCTAAATTACAAGAACATTGGGACCCGAGTTTGGCGGTACCCTGGATTTGGCTCGGAATCGTAAAAAGGATTTGTGCTCTTTTATAACATTTCCCCCTTTTTTTTTCCTTCCTTCCCTGTTTATACTGAAATGAAATTTATATTTTCTGCTTACTTTAATATGAAATAAAACCAACTGCGCTCGAAATTGACTTTTTTACTTCAGAATAAAACATTTTTTTTTCGGTTTATTTGTAGGAGTTTCTCTTATATTTTATTAATTAATTTATAGAATTCATTAATAATTATTTAACTGTTTCCAAGAAAAAATCTACCTAAAATCAATATCAATAGCTTAAAAGGTTTGGTTCAAGGATAAAATCAGACAAGTGGTTCTGGTACTTAATTTATAGCCTACTATTTTATAGTCTGTAGACTTCTAATTTATTCCCATGCGGAGGTTCCACACACCACACTGCTCATTTTCAATTATATATCTGAGGAAAAAAGGTGGCGATTTTGCTATGGATAACGCTAAAAATTTCTATTAATGTGATAGTGAAAAAATTGTATAAAAATACATCTAAGGATGAGGGAATAATAAAATGGAGTATTTCACGACTGGTTTCGGCTTTTTAGCCGAATGGTAGTTTTTGGTAGTAAATTTTTTTCCTCTCGCGACCGAAGCTCCATTAAAACTCCCTTTTCTTCAGGTGAATTAAATGGGAAAATACCTATAATTTCCCTGTAAAGTTTTGACAAATACAGCTAAAACATTACTAAAAAAAAAAAAAAATAAACAATAAAACTTTTAATCAACGCGTTGAAAGGTAAATATTTAGATCAAAAATGATACTTTTAAAAACAAAATTATTAAAACACTTTTTTCCCATTTCTCTTTTTTCCTCGATGAAAAGTTAAATGAAGATAAATGGACAAGGAGAGTTATTAATTAAAACTGTCTTCTCAAAAATAGGTATCAAATTTTTTAGCGTTAAAAAAAATTATAAAAAAATTGTTAAGGCCCGAATTTGATTCTTAAATAAGGATTCCTTTGCTTCAAGGTTTCCTTGACAGGAGGTGTTAGTAAACATCCTTTTCCGCCCTTAACTTTGAAAGGACTTTTCCTTCGATTTTCCACCGTTTTTTGAAGGCAACTATTGAGGAGCCATAGAACTTTGCAGCTGAATCCTTGATATTCACTTAAAACTTTGCATAAGTTAAGGAAAAGAAAATTATGTCGAGAGGAAACGGAAGTTTCTAGGATGTTTACAAAATGCATTCCTAATATTGAGAAAAATGAACAAACAGAAAACTGGGAGGTATAGAGATTAAGGAGGTCTTAAAAACAGACAAAATCTGTTACTTTCCCGCGGTCTACTTATACAACATAGTAAAGGTCAAGCAGAAAATGAGAAGAGAGTAAGGACAAGGAAACAGTCCACCTGATGAGGCGTATTACGCCGAAACGATCGTGGAATATCCGTTTTTTTTTTCATTTCTCTCTCCCTCATAACAAATCTTAAAAACACAAAATTTACCTTGAGAGAGTAAAAATTGATGATTTTATGTAAATATGTACCTTGTTGATTTTTATCTCATTTTCTTTGATAGTTAAACATTTACTTCATGTAAATGATGATAATATTGACAGAACTATTATTCCGGGCACTGTCTCAACTTCCACAATCCCCGGGGCAAGGCTGTTTTAATAAATACGTTTACGTCACGCTATCCATCCAGCATTGAACACTTATCTCGTTGCTAACCTTAGATAATTATTCCTTTTCGTATAAAGGAAAATCTGATATTTTAAGGTCATTTTCAATATTTGTTTGACAGAATAAAACATAGTGGCGTGTGATAAGAACTTTTAATTTACATGTTAATTACCTTTTATGTTTTATTTTAGAGGAGATTAAAATTTTTTGTTCATGACAGGTTTTATTGTTTTTAAAAATGGTTTAATTTATTTAAATGTGTAGTTGTCGAAGTCGTTTGTTTTATTCGGAAAAACGAGACAGGTCTATTGGAGAGACGACAACTTAACATTATTGTCTGTTGGAGTCAATTTGTCTACATGTGGGGGTTGTTTGGAGGTGGAAGGTGGGGTATTAGAGTCGGTCCTCCCCAGGCGCCTACTTGACTTTATCAACGTGGAAGAGATGCGAAAACCCAAGGGCTGATGTTGGCAAACACCGATATAACTGACAACCTTCACCGGCCGTCCCACGAGACATTCAATCCGTTATGGACAAATTGGCTCATTTAACATAGAAAGCCGGACAAACCCTCCCTTTTGAGAACAGTAGCAATCGCCTTAAGAGGTTTAATCTCAACTTTGCTTGATGGATTCCTCTTACTGTGGACTTTGAATTATGGACAGCATCAAATATTCATCAAACCAAAATCAGGCTTATAAAGTTCGAAAAATATCAGAATAAATTAGGTCATATTGTTAATAACTTTCTAATTACTATTTTCGGCTCATTTTTAAAAGACTCTCAAGGTTCCTTTAATTTAATTTTTTAACATAAAAAGGATGAAAAAAAACTTTAGAGATTACCAAGCTTTGTAAGACGTGACTTACGCTCCCAATTACTTGTCACAAGAAAAAAGAAGGCGGGGGTAGGATTTAACTGGATTTTTAAGTAACTTCGCTGATTCACTGATTACCCTTTCGGACTCTGGAATTCGAGCCTCGTTTTCACTTTGCATTAATTAATTTCCCTTTTCGTCTCTTTGATATTTGGAAGGGCTGAATATGAAATGAGAAGGTCGTGTATGTGATATAAAGTGTCACTTAAGCAACTTGAAGATTAAATTGAGGCGCTCCGGGTACGAAGGGCGAACTCAACATCGGACAATTTTTTTTTTTTAGATTCTAGACCTCTTGGTGAATACACCCATATAATTTTTATGTTGAGCTCGCCCTTTTTTCCCCTTTAAATACGTAAAAACCGATATGCGGCAAAGCTAACAGCGATATCCGAGCGGGTACGAAGGCGAACTCCACATCCTAGTCCACAACTCCCCTCCTTTTCCCATTCCAGGCATGACTTTTCTGTTGAGTTCGCCCGTAACATAAATAAAATGCGAATATCTCTAAAAATGCGAATAAGTTCGCCCGTAACATAAAACTGCGAATACGTTTTGTTGAGTTCGCCCTTCGTACCCGGAGCGCCACAATTGAAATCAATAATTTTAAATTACCGTAGACGACCATCTTTCTGGACTTGACATCCTCTTCGTAGAAGGACGAGATGGTGCAGATGTATTCGCCGGCGATGTCGACGGTCGGATTTATTATTTGGATCGCACGATGTTTCTCTCTCGGGTCATCCGAGACGGTGTATGTAAGGTTGACTTTGTTCCTTAAGACTCCGAGAGCGTGCGGCTTTTTTCCGATGATCCATTGATACACAGGGTTCGCTCTGTCATCCAAGTACCATTTGACCATAAGGCCATCCTGGGTCCCAGAATTGGCACTCGCTTCGAAATCGCAGTCTAAAACTATCGAGTTTTCCGTGCCGTTTTTGACGATCTCCGGCACCACTAGTTTGACTATCCGTAGACCATAACAACCTGTAAACAAAAGAAGAGTTTAAAAGCTTTTTGATGTAAAATATTTGATGTGGAGGAAAAAGAGCATTCAATGTTTCAAACAATAAACGATCGGGAACAATGCCTGCATAAGTGTACTAACTCTTTCGGTCGCTTTAGGAAGTAACAAAGTATAATGTATAGACGTGGAAAGAGGTCGCGTTTAAACAACGGAGATGGGGGGTCTGCGAGGGGGTCGAGTTATGCGCGGCTGATGGCCATAATGTGTGTTTAACAGAACAAGCTGAGAAAAAGGGTGGGATGTGGGTGACAAATAGGCAAAGCCCCTTGATCACGCACCCTCGCGACTCAATATATCATAAGAACCCTATCAGATCATAATGCCACATTTTGGTTTAGCCTCGTTTCCTTTAATAAAACAGACACGATTGTTTATACTCGACGATAAAAGGAGGCCTGAATTCCATAGTCGATGTGCACGAAACATTCCATAATTCGATAAAATTTTGAACACGAAGTTTAGCTGGAAGCACTTGTAATCTAAGCAGCGCTGATAAAGCGTCAAACCACAGAAGCACAAAACTCCTTGGATGCATCGATTGCTCGAGCTAAAGACGGTTTTTTCATTGACATAAGAACTGGCGACACAAATAGAGAGTGGATTATCTACAAACGGAAAGACCAAGAAGTGCTGCATCCCAGTAAAACAATCAACGAACAGTCAAAACTTTGTAGATGGTGTCTCAGTGCCCTAGAGGAATCTAAGCAGCCGCTGATAAAGCTGGAAAAATCATCGTGTCAAACCACAGGAGCAAAAACTCCTTGGATGCATCGATTGCTCGAGCTAAAGCCGTTTTTTTTCATTAACATAAGAACTGGCGACACAAAAGAGAGTGGATAATCTATAAACGTGTCGGGTATTGGAATATTTTTTTGGCTTAAGCGAGAAGAGGGTAACACTGTAAGTGTCTCCGTAAGGTACATCCTTTGCTGTGCGTAGACTTGCTCTTTTCGCTGAGTGTAGAAAAGGGTACAGCCGCCCTTATGCTAGAGGGGATGAGGACACTCTTCCGGTAGAGACCGGTGACTGAGGGTAGTCTGGCTTGCATCTACATCCTTCCCCTGCCCTTCCCCGTCAAACGGAAAGACCAAGAAGTGCTGCATCCAGTAAAACAATCAACGAACAGTCAAAACTTTGTAGATGGTGTCTCATTGCCCTAGAGGAATCTAAGCAGCCGCTGATAAAGCTGGAAAAAATCATCGTGTCAAACCACAGGAGCAAAAACTCCTTGGATGCATCGATTGCTCGAGCTAAAGACGGTTTTTTCATTGACTTAAGAACTGGCGACACAAATAGAGAGTGGATTATCTACAAACGGTAAGACCAAGAAGTGCTGCATCCCAGTAAAACAATCAACGAACAGTCAAAACTTTGCAGATGGTGTCTCATTGCCCTAGAGGAATCTAAGCAGCCGCTGATAAAGCTGGAAAAATCATCGTGTCAAACCAAAGGAGCACAAAACTCCTTGGATGCATCGATTGCTCGAGCTAAAGCCGGTTTTTTCATTGACATAAGAACTGGCGACACAAAAAAAAGTGATTATCTATAAACGGAAAGACCAAGAAGTAATGCATCCCAGTAAAACAATCAACGAACAGTCAAAACTTTGCAGATGGTGTCTCAGTGCCTTAGAGGAATCTAAGCAGCCGCTGATAAAGCTGGAAAAATCATCGTGTCAAACCACAGAAGCAAAAAAACTCCTTGGATGCATCGATTGCTCGAGCTAAAGACGGTTTTTTCATTGACATAAGAACTTGCGACACAAAAAGAGAGTGGATTATCTATAAACGGAAAGACCAAGAAGTGCTGCATCCCAGTAAAACAATCAACGAACAGTCAAAACTGTGTAGATGGTGTCTCAGTGCCCTAGAGGAATCTAAGCAGCCGCTGATAAAGCTGGAAAATCATCGTGTCAAACCACAGGAGCAAAAACTCCTTGGATGCATCGATTGCTCGAGCTAAAGCCGCTTTTTATCATTGACTTAAGAACTGGCGACACAAATAGAGAGTGGATTATCTATAAACGGAAAGACCAAAAGTGCTGCATCCCAGTAAAACAATCAACGAACACTCAAAACTTCGTAGATGGTGTCTTAGTGCCCTAGAGGAATCTAAGCAGCCGCTGATAAAGCTGGAAAAATCATCGTGTCAAACCAAAGGAGCAAAAAACTCCTTGGATGCATCGATAGCTCGAGCTAAAGACGGTTTTTTCATTGACTTAAGAACTGGCGACACAAATAGAGAGTGGATTATCTACAAACTGCTGCATCCCAGTAAAACAAATCAACGAACAGTCAAAACTTCGTAGATCTTAGTGCCCTAGAGGAAAGGCCCATCGTAGTACGCCACAGTCCTTTTCTCCCACAATATTGATCACGAACAAATAAAGGATGATTCACACGTCTTAATCTGATATTTTCGTAGGAGCAGTTGGCAAATAAAGTCAACAAACTTGGCTTTTTCCTGCAATCAACGTTTAATGTTCTCGAGATTGGACGAAAATTACAAGACAAGGGAGAAGGAGAAGAGGGGCTGACTTGTAAAAGTCGGCTTGTGTATTCGGGACACGTATAGAGTTTAGGCCCAATTAGGGAACGTAATGGACACCGCAGTCCATAGCGGGCAAACGGCATGCGAGTCGACTTCCATTTAACAACCCTTATTTCGATGAAGATCTTTTCGTTGACAACTTATAGAATAGATTTCACGTTCTACGATAAAGAGTCGTTGGGAATGGAAAGGGAAAACGGCCTGCGAAGGCTTTGCACTCCGGCTTTACGTTACTCTTGTTATTAATCCGGTATTACCCGTTTAGTTACGGTCCGACACGGCGGTATCTCGCTCCCTTATGAATAATCATGAAGTATTAACGTCTACACACCACGATCTAGGTCGTCTGACGTCGCTTTTGACTAACCCATTTTCCAGAGATATGACGATTAATGCGAAACGGGACCAAAAGCGCCTCCTTTGTTAGGTAAAAGAGATTCCACCGGTTCAATCTTCTGCGCGGAAAATGGAAAACGCGATCTCTTTATCTGATATCGGCCTTCAATAAACAGGTTTCCTATCTATTGAAATTAGGTATTCTATCAAGCCTTCCTTCAATTATCATCGTATACACTTTCGAAAACACCCTTCCACGGATTTCGACGAAGGATCGCTTTTATTTACTTCCAGATCAATGACTAGGAACTAAATATTTATAACATTATTCTGATCTAGAAAAATTCATTTCTTGCATGGATGCCCCGCAAAGGCAGTGAACCAATATGGCGGAAGGATAAACCCGATAAAATAATGTTTTATGTATGGTCTAAACAACTATTTTAGAGTTGAAAATGAACGAGGGAAGTTATGGAGTATTGTTATTTCCTAGAAATATGAACGACCTATAAATAGCAGGAGTAAAATGTTGAGTGGAGTTAAGAAGCAATTGTTTCTTATACCCCGACCCAGCGACCATATGATGATTCATTGCTCGAGGTCGGGAGGGGGTCTATATTTTATAGGAGTCACCCCAGCTAAAAGTTCAGAGGAAACAATAAGAGCACCCTTTTACCCGTCCCTTTTTTCCCTCCCCAGAAGAAAACTTGTATGTTTGAGTTTGAGAGTTTTTCATCTTAACTAGCCCCGGTGGCGGGGAGGAGCGGTCGCTGTAATGAAATGATGGACGGCCAGGCCACCTTATTAAGATAATATATATAAGGAGGCATAAAGGGTGGTAAAGTTTCGCCTGGTGCTATTAAACCTTGAGAATTGGTGGGAGGAAGGGAATTCCCTCTGTAAATCATTTACACTCTAGCGCACTTGCACCCGACGGCAACAATTTTTAAATGAATTTCGTTGCCCGCAGCGTTACAATTAGCGAGGTTCTTCCTCTCCTTTCACATCTTTTTTCTCCCTCATCCCCCACCCAAAAAAATAAAAAAAAGAAAGAGCCTCGAATGAAATCATTAAAATTCAAAAACCATCGTCATAATCATTAAAAAGGGTTAGAGGATTCGATGGGATTAGTTGGAGAAAGAAATTGGAAAAGTCGTCGGGGAAAAGAAAACGAGGGCTAACCATTCTCTAAGGACAATCTTGAGTACAATTTCTTCGGTATAAAAGGTTAATTGGAGAAAAACCCTTGAGAATCGCTCGACACCGAGGAGAGGGAACAGTTTCGAATAACTGGCCGATTGCTTAGATGGAGGATTATGGGCGAAAAAGTAAACGTTCAAGAGCCCTATGAAATGCTCGTTACGAGCCAAGTGCTTAATTTTAACTTTCGCCTCTTTTCTTATATTACCTCGTTATTTTCTTTCCAGTTTCAAGCACCTATATGAACAAAATGAGCTGAATTTTTTTTTCTGCTAATAAATAAGATAATTCGCATTCATTTTCTTTTAAAAAATTATGAATATCATATAAATAAGTCACAAATTAGGATTCGAACTCAAGACCTCCAAATTTCCAGAAGTGCTAAGCACTACGCTCAAAGTCATAACTAGCCAGTTTCAGTGTTGGGCGTAATCGTAATCGCAATTACGATTACGATTGTAATCGCAAGTTTCTTAATTACGATTACGATTACAATCGTATTCGTATTTTTTTCTGCGATTACGATTGTAATCGAATTTTTTTAACGATTACAATCGTAATCGTATTTTTTTCTGCGATTACAATCGTAATTGTATTTTTTCTGCGATTACCATTATAATCGTTTATATTGACACAACTAAATTACGCCCAATACGATTACGCCCGTAATTGCTGAACGCAGAAAAAAATACGATTATAATGGTAATCGCAGAAAAAAATACAATTACGATTTTAATCGCAGAAAAAATACGATTATAATGGTTATCGCATAAAAAAATACAATTACGATTGTAATCGCAGAAAAAAATACGAATCAAGAAACTTGCGATTACAATCGTAATCGTAATTGCGATTACGATTACGCCTAACACTGGCTAGTTTCCTCATAAATAGCACATTTTTTTTTCGAATCTTTTTGCTTTCTTCTTATCCATTATAACAGATAATAGGCCCAGAAATAATTTTTGGCAGGAATAATTCTCAATTACTGCTAAAAGCCGAAATGCCCTCACATGTGCAGTTTTTACCTGGTTAGATGAATATTTAAAAAAAAACGCGGGACTCAAAACACATGAATGCTCGCTCATGCGCGTTGTTATGATATCGTAATTTCACATGTACCGACTTTTTTTCCTTCAAATTCGTAAATTTCAACTAACAATCAGCCCACATAAATGATTGCAATCATTTCTATGTCTTAAAATATCCGAGCAATTAGTGAAGATCATAGAGCACGAAAAATTTTTCACAAAAAAAAAATAGGAAAATTTTTCAAAAAAAACTAGAAAATTTTCCCTCCCTTATTCTTCCCCTCCTTTATACTTCCCCCTCCGTTATACTACCCTTCCTATATACTTCCTCCTCCTATATTGTTACTTCTCTTTAAGGAAGTTTTCGTAGGAAGCTCTCCAAACCAGTACTTTTATTGTATTTAGTAATTGACCCCTAGAAAGTTTATAAATTTTTATTAATTTAATAAAATATGATTACGGCGGTGATCCATTAAAATTAATAAATTGTTATTGTAGCTATTGTGATAATATTATGGGGTGTATTGTTGGGAAGCATCTGTTGGCGTTTAATAACATAGCGAGTGTGTAACGGGAGGCTTAATTGCAACTTGTACCGAGATAGTCGATCATTTGTCTGCCCTGGGATCTAAGTGAGGGAAGTTTTCCGTTCGATACTAACTTAACCCGAGGAAGCTTAACTTTCGCTTTAAGACCAAGGTAATAAAATTCTTTAAAACTCCTCCCCTGTTGTTCTTTTACCACGGGCAAGTTGGGAGAAGAAGAAGAGGAAAAAAGTTGCAAAGAAAGTAATAATGGGAGGGATAAGTAAAGGGTAAGTCCATGTTGTTCAAAACGTGAACAATCAAATTACCCTGGTAAAATAGGCAGGGGTTATGGCCTTTTTTTGCTACAGCTAATTTTATTATATTAAACTTTTTAATTTTAAAACTTCCTACACTGTATTTTATCAATTTTTTTGATTTTTTCTAATAAGAAATTCACTATGTCAAGGATATCATTTAAGAATCCTAATAAATGTCAGGGTTCGGGAGGTGGTGAGTGTAATTTCCGGCGGGAGTAGAAAAGGGCCCATTGTCGTCTAGATATTGAGGATTGGGAGAATGAAAAGGGCCTCCACACGTCTTGTTGACCCGACACGGTTCCTTTGAACTCCGCCTTCAATTTTAATGAAAAATGATATTTTCATGAATATAAAACGTGGGGAAGGAGAAGCTCGCTTTGACTATTAACAAGTTTAACCTTTGTCCTATGCCCTAGTTAGCTTTCCTGGAGGGATTCTTAGTTATATTTACCTTCCCTCGTATATCCAGAAGTCTTGAACCTGACAAACCGCTTCTGAAACTTCTAGGATGGACTTGAAACAGGGGCCACTTAAGCTAGACCTCAAGCCTTCTCAACTTCTAATTGCGACTACATACCAGGTCTTCTCTTAAGCAACTTGTTACCTCTAAATAATCAATACAAAATTTCTATTTTAATTTTCATTGAGTTTAGGAAGGTTTAACTATCAAATAAGTTAACCAACAATGAAGGAAGAAAAGTCTATAATAACGGGGAAATCATGACGCGTTTCGACATAAAAAGCCTCGTCAGGTGAGCTATTCTTATCTGTTCACTGTGTATCTTGGAGAGATTTAGTAGACACAGCGGGAAGCAACATCTCGTCTCCTTGAATCTCACCGCCACTGTTCCCCAAGAGATAGAGCCACTCACCACCTCATTGGAGAGTTTCAGGGAATCGTAATTTGCCCGTCCCGTATACGACTCACCAAACGGGAAAGGTCTTCTCGTAGAGGCTATAAAACAGAGTTTCAGGAAGTCGTTCCGACTCAGTTAGTTCACAATGTTCTCACTAGAGCAAATTCATGAATCAAACTTAGGTACCTTTATTTCTTCGACTTTAGCCAATTCTGTAGAAAAAACTCCCAAGGCCTCCCTCGTTGGGTTTGAAATCGTGAAAACAACAAAAAAAACAAACCGAAACTAAAGGAGATGGGATTTGAAACCGTAAAAACAACAAAAAACAACCCGAAAATAAACGATATTCTATTTAAAATCGAGAAAACAACAAAAAAACAACCCGAAAATAAACGATATTCTATTTAAAATCGAGAAAACAACAAAAAACAACCCGAAAATAAACGATATTCTATTTAAAATCGAGAAAACAACAAAAAACAACCCGAAAATAAACGATATTCTATTTAAAATCGAGAAAACAACAAAAAACAACCAGAAAATAAACGATATTCTATTTAAAATCGAGAAAACAACAAAAAACGACCCGAAAATAAACGAGATAGGGTTTGAAATCGTGAAAACAACAAAAAACATGAACCCGAAACTAAACGAAATAACGAAATAACCTTCGTAAAATATAACCTTACGCTTACTCGGAGTCGGGATTTGAGTCGTTTCGGTATACGACCCAGCAGAGTCGGGTCGTATTACGATTCCGACAGGTGGCTCGAGTCGTATGACCTTGAGCGAGTCGGAGTCGGGAACGGCAAGTTAGGTACGATTCCCTGAACTCCCTGAAACTCTCTTATATTGCTTATCGATAATAGACATAGTAAAGAAATTACCTTGACTGCAACCTGTCATAAAATTTAAAAAACTGGCTTCCCGCTGTGATTGCTACATCTCTTGGGTATAGAGGCACAGTGAAGAGATTGGGGGAATTGCTTACCTGACGAGGCTTTTTAGAAACGCGTCTATAGATACCCGTTATCACAGTCATTTCTTCTTCCATTTTTAACCTGTTTAAATTATATTATTTATAGAAAAGAAAAAAAAAGTTTATATTAAGTAAAAGAGGGCGCATATTGAATATGGTAGTTGGTGTTTAAGGTCCGAAACGAGCGGCCGAAGGGACGGATTTTGAATGAAATTATACGGACGTGCCGGGAGTGGGAATGAACCATCCCCGACATTAAAACACTGCCCCCGTCCAAACTTTTTTACCATGCACGCTATGTCTCCCTTTAGTTTTTTGTTTATGTTTCTTTTAGGGCTAATTTTTAACTCGAATTTCGTCATATTGTTTGACGTCTTTTTAGAAAGGGGTCGATGGCGAGGGCGGAAACGGGTCTAATCCCGTGGTAAACTCGAGCCTTAGGCTGGGAAACAAGTTTGAACTTGTCTGAATGGAGAGCAGAAAGCGAGCTTGGTAATTATACGACCACATGCCCTCATCCGGACTTTTTTCTCCCCTTCTTTTATTTTCAATGAACATATTTTCCCACGTTGTCATATCAAAATTGCATAGCTCTAAACATAAGGGTTTTTACGATTTTAATGTTTAGTGCGTCCGTATTCCGCAAGATTGTTAATTTTCCTATCAAATAATAAGCCAATAATAGAGGAAGAAATGACTGTGAAACGGGCATCTCACGACGCGTTTCGGCTAAAAAAGCCTCGTCAGGTGAGCTATTCCCTCAATCACAATCATTTCTATCTTTTCACTGTGAACTTATCTCCGAGAGCTTTAGTGGATACAGCGGGAAGCTGGAAACAAACCGTCTCCCTAAAGCTCTCCGCCGCCACCGTTCTCCAAGAGATAGAGCCACTCACCTCCATAATAAACCAATAATAGAGGAAGAAATGACTGTGATAACGGGTATCTCACGACTATTTGATTATTTGAGGCGCTCCGGGTACGAAGGGCGAACTCGACATCGGACAATTTTTTTTTTCATTTTCAGATTCTAGACCTTTTGAAGAATACATCCATGTAATTTTTATATTGAGTTCGCCCTTTTTTCCCCTTTAAATACGTAAAAACCGATATGCGGCAAAGCTCTAACTGCGATATCCGAGCGGGTACGAAGGGCGAACTCCACATCCTAGTCCACAACCCCCCACTCCTTTTCCCATTCCAGGGCATGACTTTTCTGTTGAGTTCACCCGTAACATAAAACTTTAAAATGCGAATATCTCGAAACTACGTTTTGTTGAGTTCGCCCTTCGTACCCGGAGCGCCTCATTTGATCTCATGATTTTTTGATAGGAAAATCAACAATCTTGAGGAATACGGACGCAATAAACATTAAAATCGTAAATGTAAAGTAATGCCATGGCAGCAAATCTGTCAAAAAAATTAAAAACCAATAATGAGGTGGTGAGAGGCTCAATCTCTTGGAGAACGGTGGCGGCTGAGAGCTTTAGGGAGACGGTTTGATTCCAGCTTCCCGCTGTAAAGCTCTCGGAGATAGGTTCACAGTAAAAATATAGAAATGATTGTGATAGATGGAATAGCTCACCTGACGAGGCTTTTTAAGCCGAAACGGGTCGTGAGATACCCGTTATCACAGTCATTTCTTCCTCTATTATTGGTTTATTATTTGATATAAAGGTTTTTAGTGTAAAAAAGCCTTAAAATCTCTAAGCCCAAAAGTTAGCAAAGTTCTCTTTTAATTATGTAAGATATTTTAAAGATTGAAATTTTGACGGAGAGGGTTCCTTTTTGGATTGGAAGGATGAGTGACTTACCCCTCGCTTTTCAAGAAATCCCGGGGGAGTTTCAGCCTTATAACTAAGCCAGATGGACGATATAACTTATGAATGGACACCGGTGCTTTCGCAGGATTGATTTTCGCCCTCCCGCGAGACCGTCGCTAACCCCAAAATGAAAAGCCAAAGTCAAGAGTTTGCTTAAAACAAATATTTGACAGAAACCGTAAAATTCTTTTTATTGACATAACTTTTATCAAAATGTATGAAATTTTTTTTTAAATCTTCAAAAAGTCAATTTATCTTTTCCATTAGGGTTAAGAGGCCGTATTTTTTTTATGGCTCCACAGGGAGAATTTATGAGAATTTACGCCTTTCGGATGGCAGTGCAATAACCCTATAAAAATTGACAGTGGAAAGGGTTGATTTAGTATCCGGCAGATGAGCTACGAAGAATGTAACCAAGTAATCCCCGGTCAAAATGGCCTGAGTGTAGAAAGATAAATCTGCGGAGGGGCAACCACCAAAAAGATGCCCATAACAAGCTAATCGGGGGGTAAGAGTATGAAATGGGAGGGTGGGACATCCCTTAAAATATGACGCCTCGTACAACAAGAAAGGAGGAAACTTAATACTCTAAGTATGATATAGGCTTGGCTATCCCCTAATCTGCAATGTATCTTCTCAGTCATAACTCAAAGCCTATAAAGGTAAGGAAAAAATGTTTTTTCCTTCTTTACTGTCGATAATCCAAATATTTCCAAGAATTATTTTTTTCCCGCTCCCTATTATAATAATGAAAAAATCGAATTTCGATCTGGAGCACTATAAATAACATCAATTTGTCTTCAAAATGATAAATTTGTACAAAAATTAGTCTAGAAACGAGTAAATGAATAACGAGATTTCTTTTAGGTGTCGAGAAACACGAAAATTCTGAATAGACTACAATCAACCCTAATCCTAATCTGAAATATACAGTAGGCACTTTTATCACAAAATTAGGTAGGGGCTACCATTAGAAATAATTTTCGGATAGAATATTAATATAAAGAGCCAAAATATATAGGAAAAGTGGCGTTTGAAATTTTTTTCTACATAAAACAACGGATTGTTATTGAATTTTTGATAGGATGCGGATTTGGGGTGGGGGGAGCGTGACGTCATTGGAGTATACTGGATACTTTTCAAAATACTTCCCGGAATCTTGCTGTATTGATCCCATCCTCGTTATCACAATCTTTGTTTTTTAAAAAAAAAGGATTGTATGTGTATGTTCGTTATGTTTTCCAAGAAATATTTGATCAAAATTTCCACTTAAAGGTTACAGGAAAAAAGGAACCAGTGAGAACGGCACTCCAATGACGTCACGCTCCCCCACTCCACATAAAAGTACAAAAGAAGGAACCAAGATCTTCACGTTTTCCCTGCTTATTTTGGTTGCTATGAACATAATAAGATAAAATAATTATAAGGAATTTAAGAAACGCCGCAGTGAGACTCTGCATTCGTTAAAATGGGACGGCTGGGATTGTAAAATAATGCCGCCGTTACTCCGACTGGAAGTAACTATAAACTGTAATGTCTTGGTGCTTAGTTTATTTATTTTTTCTCTCTCTTTCCTATCTTCCTTCAACATTTTATTGGTACCCGAGGGAGTTTAGTACGAGGATGAATGTAAGTTTTGGTTAAGGTAGCCATGGAAACCGCCCTGTCCACTAAAGCCTTTCGTAATGTAGATCCGTGTCGTTGAAACCCATTTCATATTTTACCGCGTTCGAGGGTGTCAAAGTAATGTAGGAGATAGGGCGCGTCCCCGGAGCCCTTATGGGAATATACATTCACTTCAAAACAGTAAAAATGATTATTTTTCCCTATAAAAAGAAGGGGCTAATAAAAAACAATTTTGGCAACACGAATTGAGAGACGACATAGAAAAGAGTGTAACTTTCTCTTCCTCGAAGTTTCCATCTTCCCTATTCGTCTCTGTTAGCTCTTCGGGGTGTAAACACAAAGTTTTAAGGAGTTACAAAAGTAGGTTTCATTGGAAGAACACGTCCCGCTGAGAGTAGCCGCGCCCCATCCTCTTTTTTTTCTCTCCCTTTCCCTTCATCCGACATAGAATTTCGGGGTTTTACCCTTGGGAAATGGAAAGAGAAGTAGGGTGAGGTCAAATTTCTGAGTGGACAAGAAGAGGGTTCTCAGAATCGAGTTGGAATGACTGACAATCAAATGAACGCGATGTGAGTTGAAACATAGACCAATTGATTCAGCACAGCTTCTCCTTCACGCCTGCCTTGATTCACCAAGTAGACGTCCGTAATAAATCAAGAAAACCCCTTAAATTTTAACACGAATCGAACCCTCAAATATCAACTTGATCCCAATTCGCCCATCAATCTACTATACATATTATGTTCATTGAAGATTCCATTCAACCGCTACTTCTAGTACATTCTAGACAGCTCGTCTTTGGCAAGTTCGCGAGTATCCAAGGATGCAAACAGATCGCGGATAGACAAGTCGAAGTCGAGACAAGCAAATCAGGGCAATAGCTCGTCCTGAGAAATTGAGCGAATCAGAGCGGAGAGATCCCCTGTGACTTCGATGTTTGAAATCAAATCCCCTATGAAATCGTCATCGATGCTTTCATTGACATCGTTGCATTCTGCTTTCTGCACGCACGGATATGCAGGTCGATGTCGAGACAAGCAAATCACGGCAATAGCTCGTCCTGGAAAATTGAGCCAGAGCGGAATCATGTTTGAAATTAAAGTCATCGATGCTTTCATTGACAGCGTAGCATTAAGCTTTCTGCACGCACGGATATGCAAGTCGATGTCGAGACATCTAATAAGACTTCGAACGAAGAAGAAACGATTGATTAAGTGTTTTTCAACTTTTATATTTTGATGCCGTGCTGCACGCATTTCACGCTTTACGCGAATCATGACGTCTCCGTAGTGATGAGACTGATTCTAGTTCTAGGTATAAGATGAGAGCGCTTTATCCCTCCACCCCCGATCACGGGTATGAAACCGTCAGGAAGCAAACGAGATTGGTTCGCTCGACTGTAGCTCCCCTATCTCGCTGAATTCGGTTTCCCCATCTTTGTGTTACCGTGAATTCGTTGGGCCTTTGAAGACGTTGAGATTTAAAAAGAAACAATCAGCTATAGAAACGTTTTTGATTGAAGTTTTATAAATATTTTCCGAGTCATGTTGAAGCGTGTGAAAACTCGTTTGAAGGAGAAAACCCGTTGAAGTTTGTTCGGCGTAACCCCTCGGGAAAATTGTCAACGAGCATCTATTGATAAACAGATATCCCTGGTAAGGATCAAGCCCGGCTTCACCTTATTTTCCCACCCCCTTGTCGAAAAACTTTGTATTTTTCCGATGGAAAGGACGAGGAAGGGCACTGTTGTGTTGTCGTGGGGTGGGCTCTAATAGACTACGTGCCTGGAAACACTACAGCCTCACAAGAAAACGGTAGGCGGGGATAATGAGACAACCAAGCCTTCTCAACCAATTCTAAACCTTAGAGATTTTTTTTCTTTCTCTCCAAAAACCCAAAGGAAAATCGCGGAAAGCTAACAATCAGAGAATCGATTACATCATAATAAAAAAATAAATACACTCTGTTTATCCCCTATAGTACGTAAAAAGAATTTCCATAGCACTAAACGTAAATCGTATTGTCGTAAAATGTAAATCGGAGCAATGCAGCATAAATGGGCTCGGATATACGGAAGCTTTTACTGTCCATGTTACCGGAATTGCCGAACTACTAGGGAAGCATTCAATGGAATTATCTTCACGCGCCGACTTTTGTTTTGCATTCTGAAGAGCTACTGGAACTTCGACAAGTAAAACTGTCAATAGAAAAAGTCTATATAAGGGTCTTTTTGTTCTACGATGCAAAGGACGTTTTTTATTTGCTACATCCTTTTAGTCTCTTTCATTGTAGAAGAACAACACCTAATATCGTCTTTTAAGGTGCTTGATTAACAGTTCGACTCAACTACAACCTTTTGAAATGTTAATCAACCTTTTCTCATATAAATTTTGCCGATCTTAAAAAAAAGTTGGCTTCCACAAAGAAATGATCATACCCTGAGACATTCTAAAGCCTCGACCTTTTGACACAGTGAAGCATAAGGTGTAATGTAATAAGCGATTTATCCCAGACATCACCACGAGATGATGAATTATCCGCCACTCTATCCCCCTCTTTTGCATCCAGTGATAATGCTGTAACGTAAATCTTGTAAGTTGGAAAATTGATTTTGCAAACTGTTCAGTCCCTAACAAGGTGTAGGGGCAGGTTGAATAACGTGTGCTTTCTAATTAGCCCTGGTTGATTGATTAGTCTTCGGATCGAATTACATAACCGGAATATGACGTCAATCAAACCAATATCTTTCACTAATAAATAAGGGCTTTGTAATTAATCTATCGATTTATTATCAACTTTTTTCCCAGTTGGGGGCTATTGTGCGCCCTTCGCGCAACCACAGTTCCCCGACAGGGCTGCAGAGAGGTTGGACAGAGGTTCTTGCTTTGCATCGGTCCATTGATGAACTTCTTAGCATGCCTTTGACCTTGGAAATTATACCATCGCACTGAAGTAGCAGAGAAAGTTTGCTTTTTATGCTTCTCTCTTCACACTCCTAGAAATAGGACAATCGGTGCATTTGTCTTTTCGGACCTGATCATTGGCCTTATGGCCATCTTGCACGTAGGATCCAAGTTCACAAGACTGAGTATTTCCCCCTTCGGCACATTTTTTTCCTTTTAAGACTTTTAATTCGATTTGTAATATTTTCTTAATGAAGCAATCATCGTTTGATTTTTCGATTTTTGTTCAATTTACTTTACCCTCTAGTTATTATAAAGTGGAAGTTAATTGAGTCAAATGAACGAAGGAAAAATGGAGAAAGGGAAGAAAAGAAAAAAAAAAGTTGATTCGGAATGAAGATTCGTTTCGTTGAGCAATTAGATTCATCGATATAAAACCTCTTTTTAAATTCTATGAAAAATTCCTTCGGATCCTGTCAAATCCCATTAGGCCGTTGATGACCTGGGTGATCTCTCTCTTTCTTCCCATCTTCCATCTCGTACTACAATCGCTACTTGAAATAAGATCCACCCTCTACAGGAGTGAATTTTTTAAACCCCCCCAGTGAGGTCGAAGGGTTATATCTAAGGGATCCCGGTGAGGGTAATTCCTTTAAAAACCCCTCGTTCAAAATAGCCAAATAAGCGATTCTCCTCTCTTTTTCTTCCTTCGCCTTTTACCTTTTTCGTTTAATCAGAAAATGGTTGCTTCCTATTCTTAACCAACTTTTACATATTGTCAGCTTTTTCCAATAAAATTTACTTTGTCACCCTGCAGTGTTCGTCAATTAAAAACGTCAATTATGTCATGAGTGGTATTTTTGGCCACTGTCGACCAACACTAATAGCTAGTATTCCATATGGACATTCCCCATTTGATTGTTTTAAATTGAGGGGAAGAGAAAAAAAAATTAGGCGAGATGGAGTGTGCCTAACGTCCCTTATATAAATATAGTTATGATGATATTGTTGAGGCCTCGCTTCGTGATACGTGACTCGAGTACGGCGGCCGTATAAGCGTTGACCTTTTGCACCCTCGAACCCTTTCCCCCAGCTTGAAAACCGGAGGGTCCATGGAAACTACAAATTGCCATATTCAGTTCCCAACCAATTCCGTTCCTATTCTCATATTTGCTTACCTCCTTTCTCAGAAATGTAAACCCCTATTGCAAAATGTAATACCGCGATCGCGAGCTATACAAGAACAAGAACCAATCAACTGCCTACTTTCAGAAACGGCGAGAACTGTTTTTATTTTGTTTTTTTCCTCTTTTTTGTGCTTGAGGGAGTTTATTTTAATTAAAGATTCCCCCATCTCGTCTTTGTGTGTTTTATGGGGTGATTCGTGGGTTGCCTGCATTCCTTATTCTTGCAATTGTTTAAACTCCTGCTCACCAGCGCGTACCTTTACAATTTATGGGACTCTTAATTAAACCAACCCATTTCACAAGATTAAACTATTTCAACATTTTTTATATCGCATCTAAAATTTCGATCGATAAATCACGTCGGCATTTATGGTCGGAAAGAAAATGGGATATCGGTTTGGCCAGGGTGTAAAAGAAAGTTGGCTGTCGTTTCAGACTATGGCATGTTGCCACCTGTTTTAACCGAGATTCTTTTTCCACAGATCCATAATTTTTTTCACACGTAGATTATTTATTATATTAAAAAAAATAATTGTGCGGACAATAAAGGAAGGCTGATAACCTTTCCAAGGCTGCCGCATGCGTGTTTAGATGAATGGCCCTGATCTTCAACTTTTAATTACTCCCGTTTTTAATTTTTTTTATAAAATGTTTTTCTCTTTTGTTTGTCGGAAAAGAATCAAAAGGAGAAAAAGTCGCCTGAAATCGTTGTTACGGGATAGGCCATCAATGTTGCGGAACGAAAAGAGATTTGAGTTTGCCTTGTGAGAAAGAAGACGGTACCTTAGTAATGTTGGGAGAGGGTAAAGATAATATCTGGGAACGTTGTTGTTGACGTGACTTTGACGTGAAGCCCAGATGAAATGTCACCGCCGAGGGGACAGCTGGATTGATCGTGTCTTTAATAGGAATAAGCTGTCCTTCTATACAGACTAAGAATGTTTAAAATATAATGCATTTTTTATTATAAATTCTTTATTATTTCTATGTCTTCTTGCATCGTTAGCATTTGTCAAAGGGTTCAATCCTATCGGGACTGACAGAACGGGGATGTTGCTATTGATATTTTGGTGTTGGACGGTATTGGATGGTGCTTTTTATTCGATCTTATCAAGTCCTAAAGTCAGCTAGAAGCGTGCAGAAAGCAGAATGCAAAGCGGTCGATGCAAAGCATCGATGACTTTGATTTCATAGGGGATTTGATTTCAAACATCGATGCCATTGAGGCTCTCTCCGCTCTGATAGGCTCAATTTCCCAGGACGAGCTATTGCCCTGATTTGCTTGTCTCGATATGGACTTACATATCCGTGCGTGCAGAAAGCAGAATGCGATGCTGTCAATGAAAGCATCGATGACTTTGATTTCATAGGGGATTTGATTTCAAACATCGATGCCATTGAGGCTCTCTCCGCTCTGATAGGCTCAATTTCCCAGGACGAGCTATTGCCCTGATTTGCTTGTCTCGATATGGACTTACATATCCGTGCGTGCAGAAAGCAGAATGCGATGCTGTCAATGAAAGCATCGATGACTTTGATTTCATAGGGGATTTGATTTCAAACATCGATGCCATTGAGGCTCTCTCCGCTCTGATAGGCTCAATTTCCCAGGACGAGCTATTGCCCTGATTTGCTTGTCTCGATATGGACTTACATATCCGTGCGTGCAGAAAGCAGAATGCGATGCTGTCAATGAAAGCATCGATGACTTTGATTTCATAGGGGATTTGATTTCAAACATCGATGCCATTGAGGCTCTCCGCTCTGATAGTCTCAATTTCCCAGGACGAGCAATTGCCCTGATTTGCTTGTCTCGACATGGACTTACATATCCGTGCGTGCAGAAAGCAGAATGCGATGCTGTAATGAAAGCATCGATGACTTTGATTTCATAGGGGATTTGATTTCAAACATCGATGTCATAGGGGCTATCTCCTCTCTGGCTCAATTTTCCAGGGCGAGCTATTGCCAGGATTTGCTTGTCCCGTGGATTAGTCCCAGTTTCAATACTGGGTTTGGAATACCCTTTCTCAAAGACCATGATGGAGGGTATTACAAAAACATCTCATTGAGTTAACGAAATTTTCGTCACCAGAAGAGGCAAAGAAAATGTAGCCGACGAACAATATGGGGCGCTCGGGTACGAAAGGCGAACTCGACAAAACGTAGTTTCGTGATATTCGCATTTTAAAGGGTTTTTACGTATTTAAAGGGGAAAAAATGGCGAACTCAACATAAAAATTATATGGGTGTATTCACCAAGAGGTCTAGAATCTGAAAATGAAAAAAAACGGGAAGACTTCTCCAAAAACCCGACGTCGAGGGTATCACAATAGCATCTTTAAGGAAGTTAAAAAATTTTGTCCGATGTCGAGTTCGCCCTTCGTACCCGGAGCGCCTCACATGTACTCAAAAAAAAAAAAAAAAACTGGACGACCCTTCCCCAAAAACCCGACGTCGAGGGTATCACAATAACTTCTTTAAGGAAGTTAAAAAGATTTGTCCGATGTGGAGTTCGCCCTTCGTACCCGGAGCGCCTCACATGTACTCAAAAAAAAAAAAAAAACTGGACGACCCTTCCCCAAAAACCCGACTCGAGGGTATCACAATAACTTCTTTAAGGAAGTTAAAAAGATTTGTCCGATGTGGAGTTCGCCCTTCGTACCCGGAGCGCCTCATATGTACTCCAAAAAGGAAAATCGAATTGACCCTAGGGGTCCGGAAGACCCACAATAACCTCTTTAAGGAAGATAAAATCCTCCCACACAGCTTGTGAAACTTTAAATCCTCGACAGACTTAAGAATTAAAAAAGGTCAAAAGTCAGTGGTAAACTTTATTTTTCAAAAAAGAAGTCCATATTTATATGGAACCTAATCAATATGTGCAAATCACAAAGGAAGACATCACGCGCCTATTAAAATTGAATTCACTCTGTATGCTAATAATTCATCATGTTTGGATTTCTTAATTCATTGATTATATCTACGGATGCTTGTTTTGTTATTCTGCACACGGACGGTTTCCTTTATTTTATGAGGATGTAACTTTTTATTTTGTTTTCTTTCAATTTCTTTCACGTAAAACACTTCTTTCCTTCCACTTATTATTAAAAGAAAACAAAAAATTTTTTGCTTCTAAAATATTTCGATTATAGAGAAACGATCAATGGGATTAAAATAGTGCTGTGTGTACGATTGGTATCAGTGGCTGCAGTAGTATGACCAGCTAGACGTAATAGATTCCACTCAGATTGGGGAAATATCTCTAAAATATTTCGATTATAGAGAAACGATCAATGGGATTAAAATAGTGCTGTGTGTACGATTGGTATCAGTGGCTGCAGTAGTATGACCAGCTAGACGTAATAGATTCCACTCAGATTGGGGAAATATCTCTAAAATATTTCGATTATAGAGAAACGATCAATGGGATTAAAATAGTGCTGTGTGTACGATTGGTATCAGTGGCTGCAGTAGTATGACCAGCTAGACATAATAGATTCCATTCAGATTGGGGAAATATCTAATGGCAGCCTGTATAACGTATTGTTTGATTTCAGCCGTCAAACTCCTAGATAAAATCCCCAGATTGCCAAAATTCAAAAATTACGAACGTGCTTGAATGGAAACTTTTCGGATATGACAGAATATTTTAACATATTTTATGGGGAAAAAAATGTGCGTAGAAATGTCAAACTCTGTATAAACTGATTTCAGAAGCAATACAAAAAAGATTGGGGCCGAATACAAAATCAATTTTACACGATTAACAACCAAATGGAGGGGAACCCTATTCAGATCAATCGCACACATTTTTCCTTGATTTGACACACAGTAATAGGGGAACATGCATTTTTTCAATGGAAGAACTTGAGGGAGGGAAACTGGGGAAGTGATAGAGCGATCGGGGTGATATGTTTGTCGCGGTCAACAATAGTTCGGTATAATGGATCATATCGAACCATAGGATGTCAGCTAAGCTGGAGCCTTTATTCTAGCGCAATTTGGGGGTCATTGTTCGTAGCGGAGTGGACGGGGAGGCGTGAATTACATAGAAATCAATAACGCTCTGTCACTTATCCTTTTAAGACTTTTAAAAGAATATGAGGCGCTCAGGGTACGAAGGGCGAACTCAACATCGGACTTTTTTTTTCATTTTCAGATTCTAGACCTCTTGGTGAATACACCCATATAATTTTATGTTGAGTTCGCCCTTTTTTCCCTATAAATACGTAAAAAACGATATGGGGCAAAGCTCTAACTGCGATATCCGAGCGGGTACGAAGGGCGAACTCCACATCCTAGTCCACAACCCCCACTCCTTTTCCCATTCCAGGGCATGACTTTTCTGTTGAGTTCACCCGTAACATAAAACTTTGAAATGCGAATATCTCGAAACTACGTTTTGCTGAGTTCGCCCTTCCTACCCGGGGCGCCTCATATTATTGGTTCTATTAGGTGCACAAAATGAAACTCGGCTAAAATCTACAAAATTCAAATTTACCCCGTGGCTGAGTTTCATTTTGTACACCTAATAAATAAAAATTGTAGGAAATTTAATTTTCTATAAATTTCTACTTAATTATTTTTTTCTAGGATGCACCATTTTCGGAAAATAATTTTTTTTTTAAATAAATTTATCTTGAAAACAGTGCGTCCCAGAGAAAAAATGAATAGAATAAAAATTAAAGAGAATTGAATTTCCAACAGATTTTATTTAGTTCATTTTTTCAATATCTGTCACGGTTTACGATTTACAAGCCTTTAAAAATTAACCTTCTTAATGGTTATACTTCAAAAACCTTCTTACACGGAGAAGGTCAACTTCAGATGGACTTTATCGCCTAAAATGTTTAAAATTTTGAAAAATTAACTATTAGGTGTAAAAATGAAACTCGGCTAAAATCTACAAAATTCAAATTTACCCTGTGGCTGAGTTTCATTTTGTACACCTAATATTTAGCACGAAGATGGCGAAATCTACTTTTCCTACTCCATTCTTCTTCACCTTAGTAAATAAGTAATGTTTTAGGTAAGTAAGAAAGGAACGTTCCAAATTAACCCTAATGGAATTCGTCCCTAATCCACTAAGCAAAATGTCAAATCACGTCTTTTACTGTTGGAGGTAAAAAGGGAAGGGGTCCAAATGAAGCGTGCAGGAGGTTTCTGGGGGAGAGGCGTTAAAGGCATTAAACAGGAAAAGGGGGTTACGGGATTTGTCCCTTCCAATATCCCACCCTATGCGTATTTGAAGCAGCTTAAGATTTCTGCAGAGTTCCTTTTTTTAAAGCTCCTTTGCACCTTTTTTTAGTAATTAACTCCGCATAGAAAGTTACCATTTCCAATTCATCAGCACAAACCTGAAACAAAAAAAAAGAGCATTAGAGAACAATAAAGTTTGTAGCGAAAGAAAGGGCTGCCTCAATGTCAACCCGTCTTCCCAGATAAGTATACATATTGGCATCAGTTGGTAGAATGGACCAGTAACCAAAAGAAGGTTCCTACTTTTTTTTCTACCTAATTTGCTAGGATTAATAATTTTAAAAAAAATTGTGTTTACGTTTGCTAACAGATAATTACAGAGGATATTGAACGCTAAGTCAATATAAATTAGCAAATCAACCGTTTATAATTCAAAAAATATTGATTTACAGAACAGAAAAACAAAAAATGTTGTTTTCCTAAGAGAATAATGGATGTTAAACAATTTTCGGAATGAGAATTCCGTAGCGTCTCTTTCCCAAGGGTCACGGACGGAAAAACTGATCGGTTATCAAAGCGGTCCTTCGGACTTTCGGTCTAAATTGAATCTAAAACCGTGATGAAATGCCCTTTTTTTTCTATTTTATTTTGCCACCCTACGCCATTCCAGGAAAGCCGACACGGTCTAACTTGTGTGACCTAAACATAACACGTTTCCAGTGAAAGAAAAGGAATTTTTCTTCTGTTTTTTTATAAACATTTACGGAATTCACAATTTTCTTGCGTGGGGAGATAAAAAAAAAGGAGAATCATCACTAGTCATTTTTACTCGATGGGATCCAGAACTGGAAGACCTCCCATCATACATAGAGGGTGTTAAAATAACATCTTTTTGAGGAAGTTAAAATCATCTAATCTACACGTGAAAAGAAAATATTATCCTTTGCTAAAACATCTGAAACTTCCTTCCCAACTTCAAAAGAGAGAAAAATAGTCTCTTAGGTCAATTTTGACAGATTTTAGACAGATTTTTATTTTTTATAAATAGTCAAATACAGGGTGTCCGGAAACAGATGGCATACGTCTGGGCGAGCGTTAAAAAGTGGTCTTATGAAAAAAAGTTAAATTTAACCACCTCCCCCTCAATTTAAATTAAAGAATTTGATGGTGTAGTTTAAAATGCTTTTGGATATACAGGGTGTCCCAAACAGAACCAAACTTCGTTATTTCAAATGAGAACCCCTATTTTTTAATTCATATTCGTAATCTACGCAAAATTTCAAGTAGATTTGACTATTTTCATGACCATTTTCAATAACTTTAAAAAATGTCAAATTTTAGCGTTTTTTGCGCTAAAATCCCATTAAAATCTACCTAAGAGACGCATTTTTCTATTAATTCCACTTATTTTTTCCAAAGATTCCAACTGTCACAAATTCGAGCACCTTCGCATTCTGCATCACGAGATTTCTTCACTAACTGGTAACTGCCTTTTTCAAGATAGAACCCAAATTTTTGGTTCAAAAATGAAAATTAGCAGTTGTTGAAAGGAATTTTTCTTTCGGACCACAAATTTTGACAGAGCTACAGCGTCTTTGAGTTTGGGCATAAAAAATTGAAATTCCGTTAACAAATCGCTAATTTTCAATTGTAAAGTTAGAAATTTGGGTTCTAACTTGAAAAAAGGCCGTTAGTGACGAAATCTCGTGATGCAGAATGCGAAGATGCTCGAATATGTGACAGTTGGAAAAGTATTTTCGGAAAAAAAATAAGTAGAATTAAAAAAAATGAGTTTCTTAGGTCGATTTTAACGGATTTTAGCGCAAAAAACGCTAAAATTTGACATTTTTTTTAAGTTGTCGAAAATGGTCATAAAAATAGTCAATATACTTGAAATTTTGCGTAGATACGAATCTGAAATAAAAAATAGGGGTTCTCATTTAAATAACAAAGTTTACTTTGTCATTAAAAAAAAAAAAAAAAAAATTTCCATTAGATGTATCAGAACGAAGTTAGGTTCTGTTTGGGACACCCAGTATATCCAAACGCATTTTAAACTACACCATCAAATTCTTTGATTTAAATTAGGGGGGGGGGGGTTACTTTTAACTTTTTATCGTAAAACCGCTTTTTAATGTTCTCCCAGACGTATGCCATGTGTTTCCGGACACCCTGTACATAGAAGTTAGTCTCGCTCTGGGACACCCTGTATACCAAACTTAAATTCGTTAATTGCAATCAATTCTTCGTCAAAAAACAGGTGGTTTCAATTTAACTTTTTCTTTCATTAGTATAAAAAATAAAGGAGTGATATATTACCATACTTCTGAACCAAAGTGTAGAAGTTGTATTTTTCTTTCTGCCTTGGATTCTCTACCTACTATTTAATTAATTTTTCTTTTTTTAAACTCTATTATATTTTGAATTTTTAAACAGATTTTTCTCCCCTAAAGCTTCTCATTGTGCTGGTGCCAGCTCTCAAGGGCCCTCTTTAAATTATTCATGGGTAGCGTTATTGTTACATCTCTTTTGAACGGTGAAAGAGAATCTACGTAAAAATCCCTTTCCTACCCCAGCGTAGCCCTTAGGAAACGCGCGAGCCTAAAAAACACCCTTCTGAATGCCCGAGTGCTGTAACGTTGAAAACGTCCAAAAAGGGCCGGGAGGGGGGAGGGGGGAGGGCAAGTCAGTCAGCCGTTCGTGATTTTCTCGCGTGGTACCATTTAGATTTTTTTTACACTTCTTTCCCCTCTTTTTTTTCCCCTTTTTTTTTAAAAAAAAAAGACTTTTTGTACTTATTCACGTTCGTGAGAGCCTCCTTGGGATAATAATTTTTTTTTTATAAAAAAAAAATAGGCCTTACTTTTATTTTTAAAAAATTTGCATTAATTGAAAATATTGCTTTCTTTTCCTCAACAAATAAGCAAACGTTGTTTCCTTTGAAATGTTAATTACTAGGTACTTCAATATTTATGAAAAACAGGAAAAATTTTAATTTGTTTACATAGCTAAAGGCAAAAGAAATTTTAATCCTAACTGGAAATAATAGTTTAAATATTTGCTTAAAAACTTTTTTAAAATGAACAAACAGTAATTTCAATTTGAGGCGCTCCGGGTACGAAGGGCGAACTTCGAGATATTCGCATTTTAAAGTTTTATGTTACGGGCGAACTCAACAGAAAAGTCATGCCCTGGAATGGGAAAAGGAGTGGGGGTTGTCGACTAGGATGTGGAGTTCGCCCTTCGTACCCGCTCGGATATCGCAGTTAGAGCTTTGCAGCGGTTTTTACGTATTTAAAGGGGAAAAAAGGGCGAACTCAACATAAAAATTATACGGGTGTATTCGCCTAGAGGTCTAGAATCTGAAAATGAAAAAAAAAATTTGTCCGATGTTGAGTTCGCCCTTCGTACCCGGAGCGCCTCATTTTAAAAATTAGTAGTAATTAGTGGTGGTGAGATGGGAGGGTGATACAATAGGTTCTTTATGAGAAAAATTTTAATAAAGGCAAATTAATAATAGGAAATATTATTTTAGGCGGTTATGATAACCAAGGTCCGAACGAAGGGTGGGTTTTGTAATTTCGCCGTGTTAGCTCTGCGGTAAAACCCTTGGTATTAGAAGATGGTAAAGAGAGAATGGTTGAGGGTGAGAGAAGGAAAAGGGAGGTTTAACAACGGCTCCCCGGTTATTAAAGTATAACCGTGGGGTTTTCTCGCCCATTCCTGTCTCGGAAGGCAAATGAGGTTGAATTTCTCAACGCGCTTCCTCCCCCATTTTCACGACTCGCGACGCCTTATCACCTAATTACAAGAGTTCGATACACTCCTTTTTCGAGCGAGATGATTTGCATATTTATTAGACTTCACGTATTCCCCTTTAGACCAAGTGTTTACAGCCCAAGGGGTTCCATCCAATCTACCCCTCCATAATATTGTGTGCACCTCCAATTAAGGAACGTCTCGTGCTGAATTCTAGAAATGAGTAATCTGATCAAAACCCTTTGATATATTACCAAAACCCTTTCGCTTTCTCTTATAATAAATTAACTAAAACAACTCCCGAAAATCGTTAAAACGTTAAGTCAATAAAAGAGCGGGACAATATTTACCTCTGTGGCGCGTATTGACTAAAAAAATGCGCGCTTTGTTTGTACACGATGCATAATTCTTGAATCCCGGGCCACGAGGATGGAAAAGTTGTATTTATGACCGAGTTTGGTTTTACAAAGATAAAACTCCCCATACGCGAACCTAACACAAATCTTTATTAAGATAAATATCTGTAATAGGTACTCATTCATTCTCCACGAAAAATTCGACCACTACTTTTTTCAACTTTTTAAAATAGAAGATATTGTATTACCCTCCTTGACAAGTTTAAAAAAAGGCTTTCAGAAAGGAAGCCTTCAGGGCCTAAATTTTCATACGATTTCCACGCACTCCTGTTTCGTAATTCATCTTCTATTATAGAATATATCTTATGAATGTAAATACGAATAAGAATAAATTTAGGTATTCGTATCCGAATATGAATACTCGACTCAAAAAATCTTGTAAGTAATACTTTTTGGTAAATTTTAAAATTATTAACAAAATTTACAACAAATTCATAAAAAAAATGTTGGTTATCTTCTAGGTTGATTTCGAAGAAAATAAATATGGTTTCATAATTAAAAAAGAAAGATAATTAGTGAAATATCGGTGCATGTGAGTTTACGATACCAGAAGAACGCGCAGGCTCAAGCCAATAGGGCAATGCGCATGCGTATTTTTAATTCCGCGTTTTTTTTTTCAAAAATTCATACCTACTTGTTTTCCTAAATTCAAACAAGTTTCAAACCAGGGCTAGGGAGGGTGACCTTTATCTTTCTTAAAGAAGTTATTGTGATACCCTCCACGTCGGGTTTTGTGGGTCATCCAATCCAGACCCCGGAGGGTCACATCGAAAATTTCATTACAGATCTCAACTTTGTCTGTGGTGCCGGCCGGCCGTACCATTTTTTCTGGAACACTTTTCAACCAATTTTGACCAAATTTTTACCCAAATTTTTTAGCCAGTGAACAGAAACTAACGAGGGCGATTTTTGAATTTCGAAAAAATGGCGTAGATATGTCTGTATGAAATATAAAAAATTCGCTGCGGCCAAACCGTTGGTCCGATTTCACCAAATTTTACCAATTACTCCTATATTGTTTACGAATTTTTGGTGTAAAAAATTGATTTTTTACATTTTATCATTTTTAGTAGGGAGAAATTTTATACTTCCACCCGTTACGAGGGACGTCCCTTGGGCAAAATCCCATTATTTCTACCTTGATACGGTACTTGAAAAAGTTTTCGAAAACAAACCTGAGAAATTTAGTTAACAACCCGGCTGAAAAACATGAATCCTAAACTGAGAAAATTTTTCGAAAAATGAAAGAAATAATGACCCTGCGGTAGCAGGGACTAAAAGGTAGATTTCTTTTCATGATTAAAATTAAAATGTATAAACAAAAAATATAATTATGTTATAAAAATGATGATATAAAAAATTGCGCTACTGAGCCCCTAGAAAAACATCTGATAATTTTATTAATAAATATTAATAATTCCCGGTATAAATTCAAATTTTTTTTAAAGTTTAGCTAGTTCAATATTTTGCGCCTGGCTCGTCCAAACCTGCTTTAATTAATTTTTTACACGCCCTCGCAGAGGTCTTAAATTTTTTTTTGCAAAAGGACTAGGATTTCAATAGAAAATGCCAATTTTGTCTTTTAAGCCCTAAGTAAAGTAGGTGAATCGCTGGTCCGATTCCAGCCATTAACGAACTCGTCCGAGCTATTGAGATAAAAACTCTAAATACGGATATCGTCACCCTCACATTAAAATTGCTCCAGTTATCGTGCTAATATATACATATGTATATATATAAACTTGGTACATTACAATAGGTAGATTTTTGAAGAAAAGAAATCTACCTAAAACTGCAAATTAAAAAAATCCAAAAAAAACTTGGAAAACTTTTCGAACTTTTTTGAGAAAAATACATAAAACTTCCCCTCCATTATAATTCCCCTCGATTATACTTCCCTCCTTTACTCTTCCCTCTCCTTTATAGTTCCCCTCCCTTATACTTCCCCCTCCTGTAAACTTCCCCTCTTTATACTTCCCTCATTAATACTTCCCCCTCCTTTATACTCCCCTCCCTTATACTTCTCTCCTTTACACTTCCCCTCATTAATACGTCCTCCTCCTTTATACTTCCCCTCTTTAATACTTCATCTCCTTTATACTTCCCCTCTTTAATACTTTCCCCTCCTATATTTTTACTTCTCTTTAAGGAAGTTTTTGTGGGAAGCTCAACAAACTAGTACTTTTATCTTGATACTTAAAATTGTCCTAGTATCGGATCTATAAATCAATTAAAAATTCGCAATTTCAGGTGAAAAATCCGTGATATATACACCAATAAGAAGTTGCTCAGCTCGTCTTGAGTTAAGGACGATAAATTAAAACATAAACCTGGTTTATCACCCCACAGAGTAGCCTCAATTTGGCTCCTGCTACGGAAACTTTTCTCATGACAAAGAGTTTAGAGGGAGACCTCGCGACCTCCGCAAAACCTCGGCAATATAATTTTTTTCTCTCTCTCTCTCTCCTCCAACCCTTTCCATTATACTTTCGCCCTGTCACAAGAGCCTGCGATTTTCAAACAATGGCTTTTTATTTAAAACTTTTTTTCGGAGGGTCGAATAAAAAAAAATTGCGAAAAGACTCATTTGTCTTCATTTTAATCAGAAATGTGATACTTAGAATTGCGCTCAACATTGAAAAAGCAATAATGACTATCTTTATCTACTTTCCCCTGCTTATAATGCTCCTTATCAACCCTAAAGGAAATTTCATTATTATAATTACGTGATATGAATCTTTACTTTATTCCTCAACAAAATTTTATGCCTTTTTTCCAGAGGTCGTAATTTCAACCATTTCATCGGTAAAAGCGAAATCGGAACTAAGCGGTAAAGTTAATATATTCAAGAAGTTTCTTTCGTCGAGGGTAAACCTGTGGGGTACTTCATCAGACCGGAAACTCGAGAAAGTCAAATATTCAGAATTTTAATGTGAGTATCACATCTGTAAAGGAAATGAGAAGGGACTTTTTATTTCTTTTATTAGTCTCTCTCCAAAATGGAACTTCCCATAAAGAAAATAAATGGGATATTATTCAGTAGAATATTTTATACAAATAAAATAGGTTTCATGAGAAGGAAATTTAAAAACTGTCGAGATGACAAAATGTTCCATCAGGGGAAAAAAAACTAGACAGACATATCTCCGCCATTATTGCGGATTTCAAAAAAGATATAAAAATGTTTTCCCGATAAAAACGACGGTTTTCCGGACACTTTTCTATAGAGGGTATCACAATAACACCTCTTTCAAGCAGTTAAATTGTCATGAATATATGAGGCGCTCCGGGTACGAAGGGCGAACTCGACAAACGTAGTTTCGAGATAATCGCATTTTAAAGTTTTCTGTTAAGGGCGAACTCGACAGAAAAGTCACTCTCAGGAATTTTCGTGGCGAGATTTTAGATTTTATAGAATCATAGAGGAAAGGGTTTTAAAAAAACCGGCGCTCCGGGTACGAAGGGCGAACTCAACATCGGACAAATTTTTTTTTCTTCATTTTCAGATTTTAGTGAATACACCCATATAATTTTTATGTTGAGTTCGCCCTTTTCCCCCCTTTAAATAGTACGTAAAAACCGATATGCGGCAAAGCTCTAATTGCGATATCCGAGCGGGTACGAAGGGCGAACTCCACATCCTAGTCCACAACCCCCACTCCTTTTCCCATTTCAGGGGCATGACTTTTCTGTTGAGTTCGCCCGTAACATAAAACTTTAAAATGCGAATATCTCGAAACTACGTTATGTTGAGTTCGCCCTTCGTACCCGGAGCGCCTCAATTGTCATGAATTTATGAACATGGATGATTGAGCGATTTTGAGTTCAAAGCGTAAAAAAAAGGTGGAAATGAGGGTAGATTGGCAACACTCGTCCCGCTTAACAAGCCTGCTAATAGCACCCTCGGGCTATGCCAAATAGATCGACGTATTCAGTTTTAAACAACGCTTTTTCTTAACTTAAAAATTTAATTTTCTCAAAAATGTTTTTCCTCAGAATTAAAAGCTTGATGAAAAAAGAATTGGCTAGAGAATGTTTGAAGTTGAACAAAATTAGCGCAGTTAAAACTTCAAAAACAAAACTTAGTTATTGTTGAGGGTTGGATTCCTAAATTAATTTACTAGGTTTGAAACTTGACGGGAAAGGGTGGAGAAAAAAAAGGCTGCTTTGGAAAGAGTATAAAGTACGTTAGGGCTGTTACATTTAATGTGATAGCCTAAGAATTTAGTGGGAATAAAGTCTGGTTGTAAACCAAACGGAACATTTTGTTGCTTTACTAACTCTCGAGAAGGGGTACGAGTCCGAGCGTTTTTCACCGCGGTTAAAGAAAAATGTTTTCCAATACCCCGGGCCAACTAAAACGTTTATATGCTTTTTCCAAGGCAACTTCTCTAAGTCGTTAAATCGAACATAACTGATTTTATTTCTTTTGAAATTAATGGAAAAATATGGTTAATAGAGACATTTGGAGACTTTCTCCTCGCTTTTTTTGATGCAGGGAGTGGGCAAGACATTTATCACTCTCGGTCTCCGAGATGCAAGGCGAAGGTGGGCAAAGATTGTGTAATAGCATCGGCAAATCTAATACACGCAGCAGATCTGCCTTTGGGAATCGTAGAAATTTGTACAGTACTTTTTAGGTATGAAATTGGATTTTTAAGTGGTACGATCGATAACGATGAGCATGATACGACGATAATACGACCATCATTAAGGAAACATGTTTATGCCGTTGCAGTATCGGTAGGGAGGGGATCAATTAGTTTTCACCGACTGTTGACAAAGACCGCGGAGGTCCTCCACTTTGTTTACATTTCTCTAAATAATTAATTATTTACAAAAGGGATCCGCGAGGGTGAATCGACGCCCGAAAGAGGGGTTTGAGTGATGACACAATCAATACGTATCGCCCTGCTTTGAGGCCTTACTTATTATTCAAAACTTGTAACCGGTCAAATTTAATAACCTGGCATGTTTCTTCTCTGCTGTTTGTCGCTGAACCCATTTTGTCAATCAATTGAGGCGCTCCGGGTATGAAGGGCGAACTCAACATCGGACAAATTTTTTTTCTTCATTTACAGATTCTAGACCTCTTGGTGATACAATAACCTAGCATGTTTCTTCTCTGCTGTTTGTCGCTGATGAACAACCCATTCTGTCAATCAATTGAGGCGCTCCGGTACGAAGGGCGAACTCAACATCGGACAAATTTTTTTTTTCTTCATTTTCAGATTCTAGACCTCTTGGTGAATACACCCATATAATTTTTATGTTGAGTTCGCCCTTTTTTCCCCTTTAAATACGTAAAAACCGCGGCAAAGCTCTAACTGCGATATCCGAGCGGGTACGAAGGGCGTACTCCACACCCTAGTCCACAACCCCCACTCCTCTTCCCATTTCAGGGGCATGACTTTTCTGTTGAGTTCGCCCTTTTTTCCCCTTTAAATACGTAAAAACCGCGGCAAAGCTCTAACTGCGATATCCGAGCGGGTACGAAGGGCGAACTCCACATCCTAGTCCACTACCCCCACTCCTTTTCCGGGAGCCCCACTCCTCTTGGAACAGCTCACCGCCACGAAATAAAATATATACATTTTGTGAATTAATAATTGTAAAAAATAGTCGAAAATTTTTAAAAAACCCTTTCCTCTATGATTCTATAAAATCTAAAATCTCGCCACGAAAATTCCAGAGAGTGACTTTTCTGTCGAGTTCGCCCTTAACAGAAAACTTTAAATTAATGCGAATATCTCGAAACTACGTTTTGTCGAGTTCGCCCTTCGTACCCGGAGCGCCTCATATTATTCCGTAATATTTTTAAAAATGCAATTTCCATCGTTTAAAAAATTTATGGGACTAAAAATCTCAGAGGAAAAACGCTAAACGTCCGTTTATAATAGGTTAGATAAAAAAATTATGATTTTAAAAAAGAGATCTGAAAATCTCGAGGTTTTAAATATTTAACGGATCCTACCCATAGTATGAAATGACGTCACAATGTTTGTTTTCCACTTCACTTTTCCTGGGTAGAAAAAAAAAGGTTTTTTAAGCTCTTGAGTACGTCAAGAGCACACAACGTTACGCCAAGCGTTTTCTCTCTTCTGGTATTGAAACCACAAGAAAGAAGGAAAAAAAATTTTCGTCCCTCTCATCAAGTTATAAAACTTGTATTCTTTTAAATACTACTGATGGCTTTGTTCCAACCGCAGTTTGAAACTCCTGGAGCATGCGCAGAAGGTTAGTTATTGGGGGTCCCTTCGTTGGTCCTGAAAAGGGCCGTTGTGTTATAGGGATATCCTCCAATAGATGACTTCAGATCTGCCGGACAAACGATGTCAAATATGCTGTCCAAATCCTTCTGCGCATGCTCCAGGAGTTTCAAACCAGTTTCCAAAGCGAAATGTTTATTTAAATTGCAAAGGGTGTTTTTATTTTTAAAATCGAGGGAAACGACTTACTGATTTCGAAAGGGTGTTGTAAGCTCTAAACCCAGATAAAACGGTGTTTTTACACCAAAAAATCGAGGAAACTATCAGAAACGCGTTCAAAAGGGAGTTAAAAGCTCTCCCATTGTCCTCATTGGGGGTCCCTTCGTTGGTCCTGAAAAGGGCCGTTGTGATATAGGGATATCCTCCAATAGATGACTTCAGATGTGCCGGACAAACGATGTCAAGTATGCCGTCCAAATCCTTCTGCGCATGCTCCAGGAGTTTCAAACCAGTTTCCAAAGCGAAATGTTTATTAAATTGCAAAGGGTGTTTTTATTTTTAGTTAGCATTTTTTCAGGCTTGGCTATGGCAGATAGGGCTGGAGAAGGGTTGAAGGGGTGATTTGTGAGGAGGATGCGTGGCTGGGGAGTTCCCATGAGGCCGTATCCTCTTTAATTCCCACATTGTAGGCCTTCTTCTAATATCTATAGCACTAACTTTCGGTTACCTTCGGCTTTCGGACTTTATTGCCTTCGGTTTTCTTCCAAACGTTAAAAATAAAATCTTTGCGGTTTTGTGTAAACCAGGTCATCGAACAACTGTTGAATGTGTAACAAGTAAACCGAACTAATATCATTGTCCGGCGTAATCCGTCCGTGAGTCCGTCCGGAGATGCAGTGAATTAAGATGAAGATAAATGATCAAAAAGGCATTGTACTCTGGGAAAAGAAAATGACAAATTAATTGTATTGTATTTCCCTCGATAATGGTTCCAACGAGGCTTCTCCCTTTTATTCACTTTTGCCTTTATTCTCGCTTCCCCTCTTTTCGAGATCGCTGACAGAGGAGTTGAAGAAAACCCTTAAGAACTTTTATAAAGGCTCTAGGGACCTGTGATAAAACCGGAGGATAAGACTTTCAAAACTTTCAACTCCCAAAATCTATTCAATTTAAACAAAATGAAATACAAACTCCAGTTTTTTAAAGCGCGTTAATCGGCCGCCATGAAAGCGAGAAAATTCGAGACTGAGCAAATAAAATGTGAATGAGACAATCGGTTTCCGATGGAAAATGAAAAAAAGGAAGACGTCCAATCAAGTGTTGTGCCAACAAAACGTTTCTTTTTTTCACTTGTTCCCTCCGCAATTCCCTAAAATTAACAAATAATTTTTTTATATTTGATATGTAAATACGAAACCACTGAATAAAGCATTTTTTAGGTTTCATAAAATTCCTTATCGAAAAACGTAAATATTTAACAATGTTATCCCAGGTTTACGACATTTTTAGGTTTTTGTTTACGTTCGGTGTAATAAAAAGGAGGCTTCGGGTTATAGGAACTGGGATGGAGAAAGGGTCGAGTTCACGGGCTGATGTATGACTTGAGATAGTGCTCCGCTTCCTGATGGATTGGGTACCCGTTGCCCTTTTATACCTCTTCACTATTACTTACAAATAGGACCAATATGCAATATTGATTCCGAAGAAAGTTTCATTTTTAAACAAAAGAAAAATAACTTTTTTTTTCCTGTGTTCATATCATGTAAATGATATTCCATAACCACCCCTTCGATATATCTAAAGAGGAATGACAGGTCAGCTCATATCCCCTCAAGATGCACCGACATAAATATCAGTTTGGACCCGAAAGGAAAACAGACGAGGAGCAAGGGAAATCAGATATCTTCAAGTTGGCATAAATTATGGGCAAAACCCCTTGCATCTGATACATCTGGGGTTCCTTGGGCATTAATTTTAATCCTAAACTTTCAGATACGATTTCTCAGTTTCTTTTCGAGATAAAGACTTCTAAATAATTATGAAGAAAATGTTGAAAATGTCCAAGGGGTAAAATTTATCCCGTTTAAAACGTCGTATTGGGATGAATAAACAATGTTTTTCTACTAAATTTTAATTAAAGATTAAAACGGGCTAGCGCCGGGGGAGCAGTAACGTCTGTTTGGCGGATGAAAGGGCTGAAGAAGAGAAAGAGAGCGAGGGGGATTAATTAGGAGACAAATTATGCAACAAGCCAGTTTTAATTTACAACTTTAATGAAGCGCCATTAGAGGGCAGGACTGTAGAGCACCATCTGTCAGACTGGAAACTGGTGTTACTTATTATTGCTCGGTCGGCACGGGCGAACTCCCCCCGGCGGGGTTCCCTTCGCTATTTGCATTTAATGCTCAATCAACTGGTATTCTGTCTTCGTCCTCCCCGATCTTTTCGACTATCTTCCCAACTCTATCACACTAATCCGATCAATTCATCCAAATTGAAAGTTTTAATTCGTCCAATGACTCGAGACTAAAAAGAATCACCTTCTTCCGCTTCGATTATCAAGACGTTGAAAAATTCTAATTAGTATTTTGATGTGGAATTCTGGAACACAATTGAGTCGCTCCGGGTACGAAGGGCGAACTCAACAAAACGTAGTTTCGTGATATTCGCATTTTAAAGTTTTGGTTACGGGCGAACTCAACAGAAAAGTCTTGCTCGCTCTTCGTACCCGCTCGGATATCGCAGTTAGAGCTTTGCCGCATATCGGTTTTTACGTATTTTAAAGGGGAAAAAGGGCAAACTCAATATAAAAATTACATAGGTGTATTCTTCAAAAGGTATAGAATCTGAAAATTAAAAAAAAAAAATTTGTCCGATGTCGAGTTCGCCCTTCGTACCCGGAGCGCCTCATATAAGGAAGATGGATTTTAGAGCTTCGGTATAATTGTAATCATCAGGTGATTTCGGTATATTCTCTCAAATCCTAGATTTGATCGAGTGTGCGGGAAGGTAGAAAGAAAAAGGCTAAAGTTTTTTACATTTGGAGGTTAAGAAAGGCGTATGCTTTTCACCATTTGACTTCCCTTTATCATGTGCTTTATGAACTAATTTTATTTATAGTTAAATCCTATAAATACCGTATATGGGTTTCCGTGATATCATGCACTATATCAGAGCCGTTGGTTCCTTTATTACGCACTAACACTAACACACAACGCCGTAAAGAAAATGGGATTGTGGAGCCATCGGCCACTCTCCCGATTAAATTTCGAACCGACATAAAAATCTTAAAATATTCAACTTATACATTTAATTAACGAAGCGTATTAAGGAAAAGCAAAGAGAAAAGGCTCGAGCTGGACGGTCGGTTGTCAAAGGTGACATTAACGGAGTAACTGACTTTCCTAGAATCTAATTTGTCGAGAGTGTCACATGGAAACGCGTTGTGGTCATTTAATGCGGGGAGGAAAAAAAAAAAGGAGAAAAAAAAACCTTTTAGGCCAATAATTATTTTCCCTTTTCAGGCAAATTCGTCACTGTCAAGGCTTAAATTAAAAATATCACTCAAAGTAACGCTGAAGTTTATTATGCAGTTTAACTAGTAAGTAAAGAAAAAGTAGATAAATTTTGTTTATACAACTATCGCCATAGTAGGTACAAACTTTCAAAAACATAAAAATCGAGGAAAACGATCCAAAATGCTGAATTAAATATGTTAAACACAAGAAAACCAGATAAAATGGGTTTCCAGAGGACAGAAAATCGAGGGAAACGACTTACTGACTTCGAAAGGTTGTTGTAAGCTCTAAACCCAGATAAACGGGTGTTTTTACACCAAAAAATCGAGGAAACTATCAGAAACGCGTTCAAAAGGGGGTTGTAAGCTCAAACACTCGATAAAACAGGTGTTTTTACACCAAAGAGTCGAGGAACTATCAGAAACTCGTTAAAAAGGGGGTCATAAGCTCAAGCACTCAATAAAACAGGTGTTTTTACACCAAAAAATCGAGGAATCTTTCAAAAACGCGTTTAAATAATGACCCTGCGGTAGCAGGGACTAAAAGGTAGATTTCTTTTCATGATTAAAATTAATATGTATAAACACAAAATATATAATTATGTTATAAAAATGATGATAAGAAAAAATGCGCCACTGAGCCCCTAGAAAAACATCTGACAATTTTATTAATAAAATATTTAATAATTTCCCGGTATAAATTCAAATTTTTTTTAAAGTTTTGCTAGTTCAATATTTTGCGCCTGGCTCGTCCAAACCTGCTTTAATTAATTTTTTACACGCCCTCGCAGAGGTCTTAAAGTTTTTTTTTGCAAAAGGACTAGGATTTCAATAGAAAATGCCAATTTTGTCTTTTAAGCCCTAAGTAAAGTAGGTGAATCGCTGGTCCGATTTCAGCCATTAACGAACTCGTCCGAGCTATTGAGGTAAAAACTCTAAATACCGGATATCGTCACCCTCACATTAAATTGCTCCAGTTATCGTGCTAATATATACATATGTATATATATAAACTTGGTACATTACAATAGGTAGATTTTTGAAGAAAAGAAATCTACCTAAAAGGGGGGTTATATGCTCAAACACCCGATAAAACGGGTGTTTGTACACCGAAAAGTCGAGGAAACTATAAGAAACGCGTTCAAAGGGAGATAAAATCTCAAACACTCGATGAAACAGGTGTTTTTACACCAAAAAGTCGAGGAAACTATCAGAAACGCGTTCACAAGGGAGTTAAAAGCTCAAAAACTCGATAAAACGGGTGTTTTTACACCAAAATAGTCAAGGAAACTATCAAAAAACGCGTTCAAAAGGAAGTTATAAGCTCAAACACTCGATAAAACAGGTGTTTTTACACCAAAAAATCGAGGAAACTATCAGAAACGCGTTCAAAAGGGAGTTATAAGCTCAAACACTCAATAAAACAGGGTTTTTACACCAAAAAAGTCGAGGAAAATATCAAAAACGCGTTCAAAAGGAAGTTTAAGCTCAAACACTCGATAAAACAGGTGTTTTTACACCAAAATAGTCAAGGAAACTATCAAAAACGCGTTCAAAAGGAAGTTATAAGCTCAAACACTCGATAAAACAGGTGTTTTTACACCAAAAAATCGAGGAAACTATCAGAAACGCGTTCAAAAGGGAGTTATAAGCTCAAACACTCAATAAAACAGGTGTTTTTACACCAAAAAAGTCGAGGAAAATATCAAAAACGCGTTCAAAAGGAAGTTATAAGCTCAAACACTCGATAAAACAGGTGTTTTTACACCAAAATAGTCAAGGAAACTATCAAAAACGCGTTCAAAAGGGAGTTATAAGCTCAAACACTCAATAAAACAGGTGTTTTTACACCAAAAAAGTCGAGGAAAATATCAAAAACGCGTTCAAAAGGAAGTTATAAGCTCAAACACTCGATAAACAGGTGTTTTTACACCAAAATAGTCAAGGAAACTATCAAAAACGCGTTCAAAAGGAAGTTATAAGCTCAAACACTCGATAAAACAGGTGTTTTTATACCAAAAAGTCGAGGAAACAATCAGGAACGCGTTCAAAAGGGAGTTATAAGCTCAAACACTCGATAAAACCGGTGTTTTTACACCAAAAAGTCGAGGAAACTATCAGAAACGCGTTCACAAGGGAGTTAAAAGCTCAAAAAACTCGATAAAACAGGTGTTTTTACACCAAAATAGTCAAGGAAACTATCAAAAACGCGTTTAAAAGGAAGTTATAAGCTCAAACACTCGATAAAACAGGTGTTTTTACACCAAAAAATCGAGGAAACTATCAGAAACGCGTTCAAAAGGGAGTTATAAGCTCAAACACTCAATAAAACAGGTGTTTTTTCACCAAAAAAGTCGAGGAAATATCAAAAACGCGTTCAAAAGGAAGTTATAAGCTCAAACACTCGATAAAACAGGTGTTTTTACACCTAAATAGTCAAGGAAACTATCAGAAACGCGTTCAAAAGGGAGTTAAAAGATCAAACACTCGATAAAACGGGTGTTTTTACACCGAAAAATTGAAACTATGTATTTCAAACAAGGTAAAAAACAATGAACTAACGATAACCTGATAAAACGGTTTTTTTTACTAGAAAACGACCAAAAACTGTCCAAAATGCCAAATTCTGTGGTAGATGCTGGAGCACTTGGGAGATTTGACCGTCCCCTGACGAGATTTTGGGGACAAAGGGCAATCATCCAAGCCGGGCGTATGACCTTATATACAGGGTGGTCACTAACCTAATTCAGTGTTCTGGATGTCCGAAATGCCCAAAAACTAAATAAAAGAGTTAAAAAACGGGAATATTTATTCGCCGCAATCTGGTAAAGAAAAAAAAACCCTGATTACACTTAAATCCTAGCCGGAGGTTCGTTTTCATTAATTCGCTTTGTTTGTGAGTGAGTATACTCGTATAGGTACGGACACAAAGCCGATGGATTTAATTGGGGGACCGTGTTATCCAAACTGAAGGGGTTGGGACAATTCTACCCTATATACAGTATAGACCTTGTTTTATTTTCAGCCCTTTATCCCAGCATTTCAGCCCTACACGCAATCAAATCTAAAAAAATAGAAAGTGGATAAATTTAAACAAAAAAGCACAGAAAATAATTGTATACCTCTCCATTGTTTTAAAAAGCAAAATTTATAATTGCTTTTCAGAAGCTTGATGTGAAATATATTTAATAATATTGTACAGGTATTTTGTTATTAGAGTTAGACATCTGGTATTCGTTTTCAATAAAAGAGAAACCCGGGTTGCAAATGATTTGGAGGGAGATCTGTTTCTTTTTCCCCTCGCCCGAAACCGTCAAATGTGTTCTTCAGATATGATGATAAAACAAAAAATGTAACTCACCCCATCTGTCGGGGATCTTTATATTCCTACTCTTCCCCTCCCTGTTGATTCCTAGGGAACCCGTCTTCCGCTAGACTTTCGCCAGCAACCTCACCCTTCTCGACGAAAATTCCAATCACGTATTCCTGGTTGTGATGGAGGGTAAGATACGATGGAGCAACTTCTAAATTCTCTAAATAAAGCAATCGCTTTATTTATAATATAACTCATCGTAGACAATTTATAAATAATTCTCACAATTTCATCAGGAAATTGTACTGATAAACGTATCAGACACTTCGTACGAACACTGTGTCTCCTTAAGGTGCATCCTCTCAGTCAATTCCCGACATTCTTTCATTTCTTTATAAAATAGAACGTAAATTTCTTCAATTCTATTGGAGAAAATGGATCAAAGATCTATGATATTTAGAAGCCCTTTAAAATCTTTCCCTGAGCGATAAATGGACTCAAAAACGTCATCCCCCTGCACTACGAAGAACCCCAAATACTAAAAAGAACAATAGACAGTACGAAAAGTCCGCCAATCACTGATAAAAACCGCTTTTGGCCACCCTTTTCTGACTTTTGTGAGCCCCAGAGATGCCTTAAGGGGATATGAGGGTTTTAGTTGGTTGCTTTGTACATATTTCGTTGTGAGCAACGGTTTTCGGTTTTTCCCTTCTATCTTGGAAACAGTCGCTCAAAACGAAAAATGTCCTAAGTAAAAGTGTAGCGACAAAATTTACTACATAAAAATTTATTGGTTTTTTCCGTCAGAGCAATATTTTAGGAGATATAAGGTTTTAAGTTTTCAGACAGGCTCTGTAGGATTATTAGTTTTAACCTCATAACTCCTTAAATATTGCTCTTACGCAAATAAGAATAAGAAATTTTGTAGGAATCTTTGTCCTACAACTTTTACTTAACATTTTTTCGTTTTGAGCACGGTTTCCGAGATAGAAGGGAAAAACCGAAAACCGTTGCTCACAACGAAAAATTTGCAAAGCAACTCACTTAAGAACCCTCATATCTCCTTAAGTATTGCTCTGACAAAAAAACCAATGAGGTCTTTTTTGTAGGAAATTTCCGTAGCTACGGCTTTCACTTAGAAATTTTTTCGTTTTGAGCGACGGTTTCCGAGATAGAGGGAAAAACCGAAAACCGTTGTTAACAACGAAAAATTTGCAAAGCAACCAACTTAAATACTTCCATATCTCCTAAATATTGCTCTGACGGAAAAAACTAATAAATATTTTATGTAGTAATTTAGTACCTACAACTTTTACTTAGACATTTTTTCGTTTTGAGCGACGGTTTCCGAGATAGAAGGGAAAAACCGAAAATCGTTGTTAACAACGAAAATTTTGCAAAGCAACTCACTTAAAAACCATCATACCCCTTAAATTTCCTCCTTATCACATATTTAATCTCTCCTTAAGGCCTAGAGATAATAGATGTCAAAAACCGTAGAGAACTTTGCATAGTCAATGAGGTAATATAAAAGGAATTAAAAGAATTCCATTAAGTTTCGACGATTAGACAGTTTGATAAGTGGGGAATCGCTCTTTTATAATTTCCCCGCATTAAAATAGTTTAGGGGCGAGTTTTTGAGGGGAGGGTTAATATAAACCATGGGATCGGGGGTTTCGGGAGCATGATACAACATCCTTCTTGCCGGAGGAAAAGGGGCTTTCAGTGTATTAGGATAATGAGATTTCTAATAAGAATTTACAACCGGGTTTAAGCTCTCGATTCGGAGGGCGAACCCTGAGATCAAAGGGAACGAGGGTAATTTTCGACTTACGTAGAGGGAAAAGACCCTCATACGACACGCGCCAAAAAGATACAACAATTAGCCCTTCTTTTCTTTGATAACCGGATACCATTTCATGCTACCCTGCCCACCAAATGACTTTTACTAATCTATTTTTTTTACCCTAAAAACGTATGTTTTTTTCCGGAGGTTCACTGAATGTCAAAAAAGATGTTTTAAAATCCATTTAAAGTTAAATGAATGTTTTTTTATTACAGAAAAGTTGTTCAACAAATAAAAAAAAAAAGGTGAAAACGGCAGAATTTCTAAATTACATTCTATTTGTTTTTTCCTTTCTTTTCAATCAACCTTCTGATAACAAAGAAAGCTAACAAGCAAAGTTTTAATTATTTTCGTACATCCGGAGCGCATAGGGCGAATTTTCGCGGTAGACTCGCACGTCCGAAGGGGTGGATGAAAAAAAAAAGTCATTCTAAATTAAATAAGGCAAGACTCTAACTTGATTCAGTCCAACACACGAGGCCCGCAGAATCAACTTTTACTAGAAGGAGAGAGAGAAAAAAAAAGGTTTTTCCCACTGTTTGAAAGAAGAAAACTTCGTGTCAATTTCCTGGGGCTCGATACCGTTGAGACTTCTGTAAGGGAAAAACAGAGTCGCACAGTTATGAGGGCAACCTTCCGACCTCCATTCGTTTCACACATCCTAAACAGAAACAGTTTAAATCTCAGACTTTTACCCTTCCTAACTCAACCCTTCGCGCACGACCCTTTTAAGCGAAAACCAACTTAAAACAAATTTAAGCTCCAGCAAATTAATTGAGCGTGGGCCAACCTTCTACCTTCGTTTTCCTGTCCCAACCACTCATTTTATCTTCAAATTTATCAAACTTTATTATATACAGTTTTAATATTATAAAATATGTAAATATCCTACTAATTTTCATAAGCATTTCCCCATCCAAAGACGACCATCAAAAATGATGATTTTCATCCAGAAAAACTCCTAATCCTTCCCCTGATCCTAAAAAAAATATAGAGAGGATAAATGAGAAAACAGTCAGTAAACGGGTGATTAGCGATGCTATAAAATGCAATGATCGAGGCGCTCCGGTGGTAGAATCTGGCACTAGCCGTTCTCCTCCAGATCCTTTTTAGCTTTATTCATCGATAGATCAATCACTGCTTTCGTTTATGATTCGAGGTATCAGGGAATGAGAAATGCGGAACAAAAAAAGTTGTGGACGACAATTTTCTAAGTTAGTTCGACGAACACAGCTGTGCATCGATCGAGGCGCTCGGTGGTAGGATCTGGCACTAGCCGGTTCTCCTCCAGACATCCTTTTAGCTAATTATAATCGATAGATCAATCACTGCCTTATCGTTTATGATTCGAGGTATCCAGGGAATGAGAAATGCGGAACATCAAAAAAGGTAGAGGACGACAATTTTCAAAGTTGGTTCGACGAACACAGCTGTGCATCGATCGAGGCGATTCGGTGGTAGATCTGGCACTAGCCGGTTCTCCTCCAGACATCCTTTTTAGCTAATTATTATGATAGATAATCACTGCCTTATTTATGATTCGAGGTATCAGGGAATAAAATGCGGAACATCAAAAAAGGTAGTGGAAGACAAATTCAAAGTTGGTTCGACGACACAGCTGTGTGCATCGATCGAGGCGATTCAGTGGTAGGATCTGGCACTAGCCTATCCTATCATCGATCGAGGCGATTCGGTGGTAGGATCTAGCACTTGCCCCTTCTTCGGACTTTTGACCTAAAAAGTGTCACTTGGACATCTGGTACTCTTCAAAAATGCTAAGAAAGAGGTTTTAACTTTGATTTTTTCTGATTTATGCTTGTTTTGCTTATATCCTTTGTGAAATCATCTGATAAGAGAATACTCTTCTGAAGATTGACAAAGAGGGGGAAATATGGGTATATTGAGAGGGACAAAAGATGTTGTAAGAGCGAGGGTGTGATGCTTGGAATATGTAAGGCGTTGAGAGGTATAAGAATGATGAGGAATGGGGTGGAGGCGTCAAGGGATGAACAAAAGGGCTCTTCGGATCAAAGCAAGAGGTCTCCTCAAGTAGCCTTCTACTCGTACACAACTGTTAACTTAGATCAAACGTGAGCCGCCTCGTTGCAAGCCTTAGAAAACGCGAGGGGGGCCGCCTTCTTTTCTTTCCCCTACCTTCAACTATCTTTACAGATGGACCTCAATGAAACTTGAAGCTACTTCACAATAGGCTTCTTTAATAATTACGACCACCATCAAAGTGCCTCTTCAACATCAAAGGGATTTTTTGAGGTACAGTCGAGAAATTTTGAAAAGTTCAAACCCAGCGCCTTTTTTTCTTTTTTTCAGTACGTCTTTAGCAATCTCTCATTAGCACTTTCTCAACTTCACCTACATGGACCCCTTTTATTAAAAACCTTCTTTTATTTGGGAAATTTTTATTTTTAGTCTTGATTTTTTTAAAAGAGGGTTCGGAAGGGGTTAAAGTGTGTTTATTTACACCCTCTCGGCCTCTGAAGTGATAAAACATGGCGGCTTTTAAGGGTTCTAAGAGGTGCTAAACTGTTCCCACCTTGTTTTTCCTTTTGTCTCTTTATGACCCTTTCAATAAACAACAATAAAAAAAGGAAAAGGGGTAGAAATTCAATAAGTATTGTTATATCAGCTCCAGTAATGAGAGAGAAAATAGGATTTTATTTTTGTTTTAATAACTGAAGGAGGAAAAAAAACATCACGCGGTTAATTTGTTTAAACAATATCAGCCCTTAATAATTAAAAGTTGTATAATGAATTTTTTCATGTTCAACTTTTTATTAATTATGATATTCATTATCCAATCCATTATGCTGTATTATTTTATTTTTCTGACGTCAGTGAATGGCGAGTAATTTGAATAATCTACTTTTGTGTGTCAAACGGTAAATTAATTAAATTAAATTTTCTAAGGGACTATAACATGGGGAAGGGTCAAAAGACCGATGCCCTCATTTCGTCGGACCCTTTCCCTCGAGCCCTTCCTCACCGCCCGACCCGAAAATACGCCATATGAGACTCAATCCCCGCAAATCCTCCCTATGATTTTCTGATCAAAGAGGGACACAGTTGAGTGACAACACGATCAGAACTAAACCTTAAAGCAAAATTTACAGAAAAAAATATTTAGGCTACTTGGCAAATATTCAGGATATTTTTTCCCTCAACAATTGAGGCGCTCCTGGTACGAAGGGCGAACTCAACAAAACGTAGTTTCGAGATGCATTTTAAAGTTTTATGTTACGGGCGAACTCAACAGAAAAGCCATGCCCTGGAATGGAAAAGGAGTGGGGGTTGTGGACTACGATATGGAGTTCGCCCTTCGTACCCGCTCGGATATCGCAGTTAGAGCTTTGCCGCATATCGGTTTTTACGTATTAAAGGGGGAAAAAAGGGCGAACTCAACATAAAATTATATGGGTGTATTCACCAAGAGGTCTAGAATCTGAAAATGAAAAAAAAAAAATTTATCCGATGTTGAGTTCGCCCTTCGTACCCGGAGCACCTCAATGATCATTTAACTTATTAAATCGTCGATTATTTGACTTATTTTGTATTTTTTTTACGCAAATCTTTATCGCTAATTACGAAATTCGTCCATATACAGAAAAATTGCAATTAAAAAAACAGATATCATTCAAAAATTCAATTATAGGTTTTTGATATGAGGGGGTCGATTAATTACAGTTTGGGAAATAAGTTATTGATCAAGTAGAGACTCTTGAATATTTAATAACATGCTATTCCGTGAGACGTGAAAAAAAAGAAGTTTCGTTTTTACTAAGTTTCAAACAACAAATAAATAAAAATAGATAAAAAGTTGTTAAACTTCAAAATAATTAATTTTTGTTAAAATGTACACCTAGTAGTTCATTTTTTCAAAATTTTAAACATTTTAGGCGTTAAAGTCCATCAAAAGTTGACCTTCTCCGTGTAAGAAGGTTATTGAAGTATAACCATTAAGAAGGTTAATGTTAAAAGGCTTGTAAATCGTAAACCGTTACAGATATTGAAAAAATGCACAAAATAAAATCTGTTGGAATTTAATTCTAATTAATTTTCATTCTATTCATTTTTTCCCTAGGACGCACTGTTTTCAAGATAAATTTATTTTAAAAAAATTATTTTCCGAAAATGGTGCTTGCCAGAAAAAAATAATTAAGTACAAATTTATAGAGAATTAAATTTCCTACAGTTTTTATTTATTAGGTGTACAAAATGAAACTCACAGGGTAAATTTGAATTTTATAGATTTTAGCCGAGTTTCATTTTGCACACCTAATATTTTTCCCCATCAATGTTGTCTAACCTGGTGTATTCAAAATTGCTGCATATTGGGAAAAGCGAAAGGCGTAAATTTTGAGGAAAAGTTAACTTTTAATAATAACAAAGGTGGGAGTACTCTTATAACATTTTATGTGGGACAATGAGTTAACCCATCTGCTATAAACGTAAGGATTCATGATTAATTACAAACATCACAAAACGATAAATCAACCCTTCAAAGACAAAGACAGCATTCAGAGTCATTCATACACTTCATACTCCCGATTGAAACCCTAGGCTATCAGAGAAAATGGAAACGTTTTTGATGTTTGAAAACGAAAATTGTTTAGGGTTCAAATTAAGATTTTTTTACGTTAAGTAATGAAGCTTTTAAAAAATTGTTTGAAACATGGCCGAAGAATGGCATGAAATAAAGGTCAGGTTATTAAAAGTTGAAACGTCATAAAATGCATTAGTTTTGAAAGTAAGGCAACTTATTATTTTAACGGCGAGGCCGTTGCGGGAGTTTGAAAGTGCTTACGGATGGGTTGGATGGGGGAGTCGCCCCGGGAAAAGTAGATGGGGTCGGCGGACGTTTTCAAGCCTAGTTTTCGAGTGGAGGCAAGTTCGTCGGACCCCCCCTTCTATTAGAAGTGGTCCACACGTCACGTTTTCCATGACCGTATTGGAAGATCGGCAGTTTTACACCAAATGAGTTATCGATTTTCAAGCAAAAAATAGGACAAACGAAATATTTTATAAAATTATTAACAAAAATTTATTTCGTTTTTAATCAATAATGGAAGAAATGACTGTAATACTGGATATCTGACTTTTTTCTGCTTAATAAGCCTCTTCAGATGATCTTATCCTATTGTATTACCACTCCAGAAGTGGGGATCGTTCCCCACCATAGTGACAGAATGATTTTCAGATAGTTAGTAAGTTTTGACCATAGTTCATCGCACCTCATATTGATTTTATGACACTTTTATTTCTATTACTTTACGTTTATTCCGCAACATAATTTTTAATTACGAAAGTGAAGATGCCTCATTGTCAAGGGCTTTTCGATGAATCCATTAAATCTCGAATAAGTCAGTGTAAAAATGATTTTAAAAGAGGAAATCACCTGAAGAGGATTATGAAGCCGAAACGCGTCGTGAGATGCCCAGTATCTCAGTCATTTCTTCCTCCATTATTGAATAAAAGGTCATTTGAACGTACTTTTTAATCACTTGACTTATTTACTAAGTGATGTACTTACAGGTGCGAAAATCATCAAAAAACAATCACTGGTACCAACCTAGAAAAAAAAATTAGGTTAATATCGATTGATTAAAAAGGTTAAACGATGAGCACTAAAATTTAAATTCCTTTCTTGAATTCCACCCTATCGTTCGCTTTGTTGGAATTTCCGAGTTGATGAACGAGAAAAATTTCTTAAAAATCTACGGATTTCGTTAATATTTAACTGTGTTTTAGACCTCAAATCCTGAGCTAAATATTTGCTCTTAAAAGAACAAAAGTACTAGTCTGGAGCTGGACCCGATGGGAACTTCCATAAAGAGAAGTAAGAATATAGGAGGGGGAAGTATAACGGAGGGGGGGAGTGTAACGGAGGGGGCACGTATAACGGAGGGAAAAAGTATAACGGAGGGGAAGTAAAAGAGGGGACGTATAACAGAGGGAAGTATGAAAGAGGGGACGTTTAACGAAGGGGAAGTATAACGGAAGAGGAAAGTATAAAGGCGGGGAAGTATAACCAAGGGGAAGTATAACGGGGGGGGGGGGGTTATTATAGCAGAGGGGAAAGTTTTTTTTTCGAAATACTTTTTAAGTTTTTTTTCTAAATATTTTCCAACTTTTTATTTAATTTTCCGAGTTTTCTTTTTAAAGCGCTTTTTTTCCAAAAATTTTTCTAGATCTTTTGTTTTCGAAAATTTTTCTCAGTATCGAGGTAAAAATAATGGGATTTTTTCCATAGAGAAGTCCCTCTCGTAAGGTGTGGAAGAATGAAATTTCTCCCTAAGTACTAAAATGAAAAAATTAATGTTAAAAAAGTGATAATTTTTTACACCAAAATTTGTAAAGAATCTATGGAGTAATTGGTGAAGCTTTGGTGAAAATCAGACAAACGCTTCGGTCGCAGCGAATTTTTTTAAAATTTCAAAACACATCATTCTCCGCCATTTTTTTCGAAATTCAAAATCGCCCTCGTTAATTTCTTGTTCACAGACTAAAGAAAATTTGGTGAAAATCGGTTGAAAACTGTGGGTGTAAAGTGTTCTGGAAAAAAATGCTACGGCCGGCCGGCACCACAGACAAAGTAGAGATGGGTAAAGATCAATATTCTAATTGACCCTCCGGGGTCTGGAAGACCCTTCTCCAAAAACCAGACGTGTAGGGTATCACAATAACTTCTTTAAGGATTGATAGAAAGGACGAAAAATCGATGACGCTACTTTAAAGAAGTTTTTTTCGGTGCTAGCTATTGGGAGGTACTTTTCATGTGGATTATATTTTTACTAAACATGCTAAGCCTCATAGTTTTCTCGATATTTGATTAAAAAACCGCATTTTCCCACCCTTCTCTCTCGTATCAACAGAAAATTGATTTCGAATGAACCAACGAGTTGCTTTATATTTATTTAAAAAAGAAATAAGGGGCCGAAAAGTACTTTGTATTTGAAAAAAAGAGGGTTCTACTTGGTAAAAAGTTGGCAAGAAATGCTCAGCAACCAATTGATTTTGTTTCTTTATCCTGACCCAGTTCAAGAATATAAGGGAAGAATTGGTGGAAGCTCATTTAAAAAAAGAAAAAAAAAAGACACCCCTCACCAATAAGCCCTCCTTGATGATAATGGAGGAGACTCACGAAAGTCCAATAATTGATACGAGAAAATTCAACTTGCCAGATCATTAAACGAGTTAAAACATTTTCTATGGATGAATAGACGAATTTTTATTTAAATGAGAAAATGGAGATGAGTTTCATTTATTCATAGATGACGAGGGAGGAAGAAGCAATCATTAAAGGATAAATATATTTGTAACATAATTGGTAACGGTGGGGTTTAGCCGGTTATAAATATAATATAATGAAATGTGGGCCTAAGGGGGTTGTGGCGGTATAATGAATGCAAATATAAACCCGGGGTTGCCGGCCCCTCCTACCACCTCCGAGCGCGTTTATTCATACGATCCTTCTAAAACTTAAACCAGTTTTCTTTTCAAAGTTATAATTTAAAATAAAAAAATGTTTTTTGTTAGTTTTATAAGAAGTTAACTGTGAAAAGATAAAGCCCATCTTGTGTCAACACAATAAAAAGCGAGCCAAGTGATTAGCGGGAGATTCGGCCTCGCTCTTCGGGGTTCTTCGCAAATATTTGAATGAACCAGAGCTTTCAAGGTTTTTTCTTCTTTCCCTTCTTTTCGGGTGAAAGGTTGATTAATCCGGGTCGAAAACTTCCCAAAAAGCTGATGTGAGAAATTTTATACGTCGAAAATCGGGTAAAAACTGGCCAGCGCAAAAAATCGAGGAGTAAACATTTTTAGGGAATGAAAAATGAAGAAAGAAGCAAAAAAAAATCCATCAAAAAGGTTGTTTTCTCCGACAAAAAATGTCGCGGTCTTTTGCCGTTGTCAGGAATACCTCAAATTAGCAACTGGAGCGGGAATCGAACCTACGACCTTTGTACCGCCGAGGGAATTAAAAGGAAAAACTCCTCAACACCGACGGTCATGCCAAAAATAAATATTTGGCCGAATCTTCAATTATTTTCTGTCCAAATCAGATTTTCTTATACTAGAATGGATGTCGCAAGGGGGGGGGGGGCATGCGGAGGCACTCGCCATATTGCTATGGCGCCCTTTCGGAGCCGACTCCAGAGGAGTGGACTTTCTAATCTTCAAAAACTACGAAATGGCTAGCGGTTTTTATTGAAAATATGAGGCGCTCCGGGTACGAAGGGCGAACTCAACAAAACGTAGTTTCGAGATATTCGCATTTTAAAGTTTTATGTTACGGGCGAACTCAACAGAAAAGTCATGCCCTGAATTGGGAAAAGGAGTGGGGTTGTGGACTAGGATGTGGAGTTCGCCCTTCGTACCCGCTCGGATATCGCAGTTAGAGCTTTGCCGCATATCGGTTTTTACGTATTTAAAGGGGAAAAAAGGGCAAAATCAACATAAAAACTATTTGAGTGTATTCACCAAGAGGTCTAGAATCTGAAAATGAAAAAAAAAAAAAAAAAAAAAAAAAAAAAAATTGTCCGATGTTGAGTTCGCCCTTCGTACCCGGAGTGCCTCACATGTTTTAGATGGTTTTAGTCGAAAAGTAAGATTTACATTTTTCAAAGAAAAGTTATTTGGAAAAACTGCTCCCAATACCGTCTAAACAATCCAAAAATAAAGAGAATGAGCTTCTGTAAAAAATTTTCTGACGATTCTTAGTGCTCAGATATAGGAAAGTATTTTAAGAGCGAAAGTGCTGCGATCTTTTGTTTTTGAAACAAAATGATCGAGCAGCATGATGGCCCTTAAAAAAATAAAAAAGTAAACATAAGTGAAATAGCGTTTTACGGTATAAACGGGGAATAAATATTTACGAGGTTAAAATGGCCGAGGACTGAGGAATGGGAAAATGATTGAATTCCATTTGTGTGTTAGGCGTTAGCGTGTTTTACGAATTCCGACTTTTAATAGAGTGATAGGGGGGTAGGGTCGATGGTCGGGTTGGACGTCAGTCGGAAAATTTGACACTAATAAGAGCATGGCGTGGCCCGTTCGTTAAGCCTCGCTAACAAACAAGGTGAATATGAGCCCGGTGCGGTTTTCTCTCTGAGTCTGCATGCAGTTAATTGACAAGAAGAGTGGGGTTAAGGGTTGGAGAGGGGGAAAGTCGGACCCTGGAGAACACGTCCCGTGCCTCACGATCTTGTGCAACCTGGGACCATACCAAAAACACATCAGGCCTTCCCTTCTCCCTTTTACCGTCGCTTTACTCAAGTAAATCACCCTAAAGCGATCCGTTATCGCTCTCAAAACGGGGAAGCTTCTCCTAGCAAACGATCCCTAACTCAATTTTTTTTCTCTTGATCGTTCTGAATCATTCATACCCTCCCCCTTTTCCAATAAAAATATTTTTTTTTATTTAAAAAAATTAGTTTGTGAATTCGAGTACAAGAGATATCGCTTTTGTGGGATTCCATACAAAGGAAGGCGAATTAAATTTCTACCTAGGGAACCTAATGACGAACCTCAGCCGTCTTAAGCCTTCGCAATAACTGAGGGAGGGTTTCACCGCACTTTTTTAAGTGCAGCAGTGAGGGGAGCGTACTCCAATGACGTCACCTTCCCCCACATTTCCCTACCACTGCCACAATTTCAAGAATTACAACGAAACTATTCATCGGATTTCTCATATAATATGTTTTCGGAAATGGCTCGTCAAAACCTACAAAATAGCTAGCGATTCATTCGAAAATACATTTTAGTCAAAAAGTAAGTTTTCCATTTTCCAAAGGAAAACTTTTTTTGGAAAAACGGCTCCCAACTCCGCCTAAACCTTGCAAAAATAACAAAAAATAGCTTTTGTAAAAAAATTTCTGACGATTTTTAGGGCTCAAATATAGGAAAGTAATTTTAGGTGGGAATGTGCTGAGATCTCTTGTTTTTGAAACAAATTCCCCATCGTAGTAAAGCACTTTAATGGCATTTTTCTCTTCTTTCATTGGAGATTGAAAAAATTTCATGTTAGTTGATGGCTGAAGATGATCGAAAATTGAAAAAAAGTCCGGAAATAATTTTATAAAACGTTTTGAAAGGCGATAAAAAATCGTGTTAAGGAAGCCGAGTGTCTAAGCTGTTGGCCGTTTAATTGGTGCAAACGCACTGTTTAATTACAGCGTTAATTGACTTCTCTGGGCCCCTTTTCTCGAGCCTATCAAGCTCTCGGAAAATCTCGTTTAGAAATTAAACAGATTTTATCCCCGTACCCTTGTTCTTACGGGGCGAGTTCAATTATTTTAGGAGCGAATCGATAAAATAGAAAATCGTTAGAGAGGAGAAACGGCAAAACGAAATTATTCCTCCGAACGAAAATCGCTGAAAGAGCTCCTATTTTAAATTATTCACCCCTTCGGAAAATTCTTCCGTTTTTTTTACCCAGCGTGAGCGCTTGCAATCCGAAACTCTGTTTATTTTGGAATAGACGTTTATTTATTTCAAATGTTGGTTTTCGGCCAATATCAGAAAGGAATTGCATAAAAAAGGATGATGGGGAAAGGGAGATAAAAAAAAAAGTTTAATTTCCATATTTGGGTCAAATGAATAATACCTTTCCGTGCCCCTAAAACGCCCTGGGGGGAGCATTTTTTTCTCTACTTTTTTTCCAACTTTTAGAATCAAACTTATAGAAAATTCTACACTCCGGACTCAAGAAAAGAGGGTGACCTAAAACCAAACAAGGGTCAGGAAAATGGGAAGGGACCGAAAGGTGCAAATCGCCTGATTTTCCTCAGTTGAATTGAGGCGCTCCGGGTACGAAGGGCGAACTCAACAAAACGTAGTTTCGAGATATTCTCTTTTTAAAGTTTTATGTTACGGGCGAACTCAACAGAAAAGTCATGCCCTGGAATGGGAAAAGGAGTGGGGGTTGTGGACTAGGATGTGGAGTTCGCCCTTCGTACCCGCTCGGATATCGCAATTAGACTACAGTTCGGACTCAAGAAAAGAGGGTGACCTAAAACCAAACAAGGGTCAGGAAAATGGGAAGGGACCGAAAGGTGCAAATCGCCTGATTTTCCTCAGTTGAATTGAGGCGCTCCGGGTACGAAGGGCGAACTCAACAAAACGTAGTTTCGAGATATTCGCATTGTGAGGTTTTATGTTACGGGCGAACTCAACAGAAAAGTCATGCCCTGGAATGGGAAAAGGAGTGGGGGTTGTGGACTACGATGTGGAGTTCGCCCTTCGTACCCGCTCGGATATCGCAGTTAGAGCTTTGCCGCATATCGGTTTTTACGTATTTAAAGGGGGAAAAAGGGCGAAATCAACATAAAAATTATATGAGTGTATTCACCAAGAGGTCTAGAATCTGAAAATGAAAAAAAAAAAAATTTGTCCGATGTTGAGTTCGCCCTTCGTACCCGGAGCGCCTCAATTCTGTAATATTAAAATCAGCAGATTTTTATACTTTTGAAACATCACGATATCACGAATCAATTCTATTGCACCCAGCTGATCACCTGATTAGAGTTGGGAATCTATTCCGAGAAACTAAATACTCCATTGATTTAACAAGTCTGACCTAACTTATCAATAAAGGAGTTTGATTTGAGTCTGAAGATGGATTTCTAACTGAGAGTATAATTGAGCGACTTGAATCGATTGAGTTTCTCTCGAGGACAATGTAGATCCATTATGGACGGACGGTGATTGCCCGATGCCGGCCACTTACTAATCTCAAAGCATCCCCCAGGGATGGAGAATTGATCGGATAAGCAAGACTACCAGAATCCCTTTCACGCTTCGATCAAAAAGGCCGCTTGTCCGTAACTAAAACATTACGTTCTTGGATTGCATATTTTAAGCCTTTTTCACAAAGAGAGAGGAGAAAAAAAGGGACATTTTTGCTGTCCAGTCCCTTTTGTCAAAGCCCGAAACGGGGACAATGCTCGCCCGAAGAGGAGCACTTGAAACTCGACGAGATCGAAAAGCGGTTCAACTCTTCACTCCCTTTGTAAAGAGGACGCCATTTCCACGCTTTACCCTTCTCCCTTGTTAGTCTCGATCAAGGCGTCAAATATCAATCATATCTCCAGTGGCGTATCGAATTACAAAAGGAATAATTGAGCCCGAAAACTTGAGTGCAATTAGTGAAAATTTGATATTCCGAAAAGGGGATCCTCAATAAAACGCTTTCCTACCCAAACACCTTCTTGATTTCCTCAAGAGATTGGAGGACATAGGAGAAAAAGAAAAAAAAGAAAATAGAGGCGGTTTTACGAGATAAGATTTTCATCCCCGTAATAAGATTTCTGGGGAGAGGCGGGTGGAGATTTTGATTACTTCCAGCGGCGAGGCGGATGTGTACCTTTAGCGTACTTTTAACAATTCAATACGGAGATTGAGAGAGAAGTACTCCAAAGTTTCCTTTTTTTTTTTCACTCTCAAAAACTTCCGTAGCAATTTTAAACCGTATCCGACCTACACAGTTAATGCTTTCAATATTCTTTTAAATTTTAAAACTTTATAAAAATCTTCGGACTTAAAGCGACTCAATAATTTTAAAATGAAGTCTAACACGTAAAAGCCTCGAGGAAAACTTTTATTTTTCTTCCCCCTCTCGTAGCCTCTTTTGTAAGAAAAATAAAGACTCTGAAAAGTTTCGTGAAAAGGTTGCGTGACTGAAAGTGACCCCGCAACAGACGAATTGATGGGACGGCGTATTTTTCGAAGTGAACACTCAATTCATTTTCTCCCCCTTTCTCTACGGGTTTTCAAGTCGTTAAGTTAGAATATTACGTTCTTCTTTTAATTCTGAAGCATCAAGGTAGAAATTGTACCTAATCCTCGGCCAGCTGAGCCCCAGAAAGCGGGCTTGAACAACCCAAATTTTAACTACCAACAAAAAAAATTGTCTAGGGCGTCTCCCGATGCATTCGGCGTATACAGCGTCTTCAGATAAGCCATTCTCTCAATTACAACAATTTCTATTTTTTTCTGTAACAATATCCCCTGAGTGGCTTCGTGGGTACAGCGGGAAGCCACAAACTACCTTTTAACTTTAGCTCTCCGCCGCCCCGGTTCTCCAAGAGATGGCGCCACTTCCCATTAGTGGTTTTTTTTAATTTTAATGACAGGACTTAATTTTTATTATTAGATGTACGAAATTGTATGAAATTTAATTTTCTATTTTGTACCTAATTATTTTTTCTAGGATGCGCCATTTTCGGAAAATAATTTTTTTTTTTTAAATAAATTTATCTTGAAAACAGTGCGTCCTAGAAAAAATGAATAGAATAAAAATGAAAGAGAATTGAATTTCCAACTGATTTTATTTAGTGCATTTTTTCAATATATGTAACGGTTTACGATTTAAAAGCCTTTAAAAATTAAACTTCTTAATGGTTATACTTCAATAACCTTCTTACACGGAGTAGTTCAACTTTTGACGGAGAGTAATACAACAACGTCTCATCTAGAATGTCCATAGGACTGTTAGAGAAACCCAAAAGACTTGATACTATTTTAAAGCTTTTAGATTGCAGGAATTACAACTTTTTACAACCTTGTTTTTTTAAATGGAATATTTTTGTTTCTGAAAATAATATTTTAGACAAAATCATGTCGGAGAAATGGCGGAAAAGGTTGCCAGCACGGAGCGAGGGATGCATAATATTAATTTAGGGATGGCTCACACGAAACGGTTATCAAGCACGCAAATAGGTGATAACGTTACGCACTGAAAGAGGTAAATTAAAATCCAATATTTCAAAAAGGGTAATTTGTCTCGCGGAAAAAACTTGAATTTCAACTTTTTTTGTTCAAAAATTGAAAATTTAATAACCAGATCGATAAAAGGCATATGCCATAAATTAGAGGCCTGGGGGGCAGAAAGTGCCTCGAAAATTGTCTCGAGTCATTAATTTGATTTAATGAATGAGATGAGTCGTGACGTTGCCCTGTTTGGTTATCGTAAAACACGCCCGACGGCCGTAGTTGGGGGGTCATTAATTGGTAATAAGAGAGAATGAGTGTTCGATAGGATCGATCCAAAAAGATTCTCCACTATATGTTCGAGAGGCGTGTGTGCGTGCGTTCATGCGGACTATCTGATACCAAGCGTCATCCATCAATATCCATCCCTTTTTTTCCGCACGGTACCTCCTTCGACCCCTTCCAACTGTTTATCAAACTTTTTTTTTTTAAAAAAAGGCCTTAAAAACCGTTGTGTGACATAAATGTCAAAATTAAAGCTTGTGAGTCTAATAAGAATAATTAGAATTTGGAAAGACGCCTTCAAACACGAAACTTGGGGATTGTTTGACATTGCGATTCATCATTTTCTAATTACTTTATTAATATTTCCTTAAGCCCCCTCTTTGTTTAATCGTCATTTTCGAAATGGAAATAGTTCGTTTTAGATTGCTCATTTTAACCCTTTTACCCTCATAAATCACCAATTAGCTTTTTGAAGAAAGCATTCTCTTGTTAAAAGGGTGAGGGCCTTCACTGTTTGTGTAGACCGGAGGAGGCGTGCGAGTGAGTTTTTAGGGGAAAGGGAAATAAAAGCGTTGAGAAGGGAGGAAAACGCTTTTCTCCGAGTGTTTGCAAGTTATTCCGGAGTCCGGGATTTCACGAGGGTTCAAAAGGGGACAGTTGTCCGCTCGGTGGGGGATGTGAATTTTAACTAAAGATTTGTACTACCCTCCATTATTGGGAACTTCGTCTGTGTTCCCGTCCGCCCGTAGCATTTCGTCGCGTTAGTTCTAACACCGGCTGGTATAACTGATATCAGAAATGGGATAGCTGATATCAGAAGTGGGATAAATGATATCAGAAGTGTGATATACGATATCAGAAGTGGGATATACGATATCAGAAGTGGTGTACCTGATATCAGAAGTGGGATGGCTGATATCAGAAGTGGGATAGCCGATATCAGAAGTGGGATAGCTGGTATCAGAAGTGGGATAGCTGATATCAGAAGTGTGATAAATGATATCAGAAGTGTGATAAACGATATCAGAAGTGGGATATTATACGATATCAGAAGTGGGATATTATACGATATCAGAAGTGGGATAAACGATATCAGAAGTGGGATAAACGATATCAGAATTGGGATAAACGATATCAGAAGTGGGATAAACGATATTAGAACTAGGATAACCGACATCAAATCGTCGCGTTAGTTCTAACACCGGCTGGTATAACAGATATCAGAAGTGGGATAAGTGATATCAGAGGTGGGATAGCTGATATCAGAAGTGTGATAAATGATATCAGAAGTGTGATAAACAATATCAGAAGTGGGATATACGATATCAGAAGTGGGATGTACGATATCAGAAGTGGGATATACGATATCAGAAGTGGGATGGCTGATATCAGAAGTGGGATAGCTGATATCAGAAGTGGGATAGCTGGTATCAGAAGTGGGATAGCTGATATCAGAAGTGTGATAAATGATATCAGAAGTGTGATAAACGATATCAGAAGTGAGATAGCTGATATCAGCAGTGGGATATACGATATCATAAGTGTGATAAACGATATCAGAAGTGGGATAACTGATATCAGAAGTGTGATAAACGATATCAGAAGTGGGATAACTGATATCAGAAGTGGGATGAACGATATCAGAAGTGGGATAACTGATATCAGAAGTGGGATAAACGATTTCAGAAGTGGGATAAACGATATCAGATAAACGATATTAGAACTAGGATAACCGACATCAAATCGTCGTGGTAGATTTAACACCGGCTATCTCATTTGTTATCAATTTTGAGTTTGGCATTGTTTCTGATGGTAAATTTTGTAGAGAATCGAATTCAGTTGGTAGTTTAACCTTAAAACGCGTAGTTCACGATTTAGCCAACAGGTGATTGATTCCAATGATAAAATTAATCCGTATTTTGGCTCTCCTGAAAACCTAGGAAAAATGAGATAGCCGGTGTTAGAACTAACGCGACGATTTATACTTCCCCCTCCTTTGTACTTCCCCCTCCTATATTGTTCATTCTCTTTATGGAAGTTGGAAGCTCTTCAAACTAGTACAATGTGATAAACAAAAATTTTTATTAGTTTTTATTATCATTTTCTTAATTAAGTGTGGCGAAAATGAAATTCTTTTAATTATAACTTTCAAAGTAGCCTTCGGCCCTTCAAGATACTCCCCATCATTTCAACCTAATTATTAATTATCGGAACAGATATAATACCCTTCTTTTATTTAAGAAAAAAAAAACTTTTTTTCTTTTTCTTTCAAAAGTAATGAATAAGAAAATTATTTTTAAAAAAAAGAATGTTGGTACACGTGGAAGGGAGAGACTAGTAAATATTTCGTGAATCTATTGTTCGTTGTGGATGTTTTTTTTTCCCCCTTTTTGGGTTGCGATTGTGATTTATCCGCGAGAGGTAACATCCCTTGTAGAATCATTCATCACCGGACATACATTTCACCCACGTTTGGCTCACGTAAAGCGATTAGTCGGACAATTACGCGGAATTGACAATTGCCAGGTCGTCGGGGAGGTTTGAAGGTCATAACTCCATCCCCCAACACCTTTCTCCGCATTCTCGCGGATTAGAACCAGTGACAATACACGGTATTAATCACCGCGAGTCTACCCACAATCGCCAATACTGACCCACTCTGAATTAATTTCCCTCCCCCTTTTTACCTCTCGCCGCACGTCTCTCCTTTCTAAAGAAGCCTAACATTATGGCTAGAAAGCCAGATAATGACATAAAATTAAAAATTCTCACAAAAATTGAACAAATTTAAATGAGAAAAAAATTAACCTAACGCTTTTCCTCGTTTTTAATTATCATAACGTATTAATGCAACTCTCGCAAAACTTTTTTTTACTTTGACTAAAAAAAAAAACATTTTATTTAATAAAATGTTAATGAATTTTTCCTAAGCATTGCCGGAGGTGGTTTAATTTTTAATATAAAAACACGAGACCATTTTTTTCTCTCTTTTTTTCCCTCTAGCTAGGGTATAGAAAACTTTTAGGAGTTAAAAAAAACCATCTTTTAGAAATATTTCCACAATTTTTCTGTGTATTATGAATAAACAATTAGGTATAGTGAAAGCGAGAAAATTTGAAGTTTACCTCTTAAGCTAAGTAGAAGTAAAAGTTTGACTCGGTATTCCTTTACGAGGAACATTACTTCTTAAAAGGGTTTTCTCACTTAGGTTTTACCAGAAGTTTTACTTTAAAATAAAATCAATGGTCCTTTCTTAAAAAAATCGAGGTTTAATGTCAATATCAAATTATTAGGTGTACAAAATGAAACTCAGCCACAGGGTTTCAAATTTTGTAGATTTTAGTACACCTAGTAGTTCATTTTTTCAAAATTTTAAACATTTTAGGCGTTAAAGTCCATCAAAAGTTGACCTTCTCCGTGTAAGAAGGTTATTGAAGTATAACCGTTAAGAAGGTTAATTTTTAAAGGCTTGTAAATCGTAAACTGTTACAGATATTGAAAAAATGCACTAAATAAAATCTGTTGGAAATTTTTTCTTTAATTTTTATTCTATTCATTTTTTCTCTAGGACGCACTGTTTTCAAGATAAAATTATTTAAAAAAAAAATTATTTTCCGAAAATGGTGTATCCTAGAAAAAATAATTAAGTACACATTTATAGAAAATTAAATTTCCTACAATTTTTATTTATTAGGTGTACAAAATGAAACTCAGCCACAGGGTAAATTTGAATTTTGTAGATTTTAGCCGAGTTTCATTTTGTACACCTAGTAGTTCATTTTTTCAAAATTTTGAACATTTTAGGCGTTAAAGTCCATCAAAAGTTTACCTTCTCCGTGTAAGAAGGTTATTGAAGTATAACCATTAAGAAGGTTAATTTTTAAAGGCTTGTAAATCGTAAACCGTTACAGATATTGAAAAAATGCACTAAATAAAATCTGTTGGAAATTCAATTCTCTTTAATTTTTATTCTATTCATTTTTTCTCTAGGACGCACTGTTTTCAAGATAAAATTATTCAAAAAAAAATTATTTTTTTTACTTCTCCGTGCAAGAAGGTTATTGAAGTATAACCATTAGAAGGTTAATTTTTAAAGGCTTGTAAATCGTAAACCGTTACAGTTATTGAAAAAATGCACAAATAAAATCTGTAGTAAATTTAATTCTCTTTAATTTTATTCTATTCATTTTTTCTCTAGGACGCACTGTTTTCAAGATAAAATTATTTAAAAAAAATTATTTTCCGAATATGGTGCATCTTAGAAAAAAATTATTAAGTGCAAATTTATAGAGAATTAAATTTCCTACAATTTTTATTTATTAGGTGTACAAAATGAAACTCAGCCACATGGTAAATTTGAATTTTGTAGATTTTAGCCGAGTTTCATTTTGTACACTTAGTAGTTCATTTTTTTTTCAAAATTTTGAACAATTTAGGCGTTAAAGTCCATCAAAAGTAGACCTTCTCCGTGTAAGAAGGTTATTGAAGTATAACCATTAAGAAGGTTAATTTTAAAGGCTTTTAAATCGTAAACCGTTACAGATATTGAAAAAATGAACTAAATAAAATCTGTTGGAAATTAATTTCTCTTTAATTTTTATTCTATTCATTTTTTCTCTAGGACGCACTGTTTTCAAGATAAAATTATTTAAAAAAAAAATTATTTCCGAAAATGGTGCATCCTAGAAAAAAATAATTAAGAACAATTTATAGAGAATTAAATTTCATACAAGTTTTATTTATTAGGTGTACAAAATGAAACTCAGCCACAGGGTAAATTTGTAATTGTAGATTTTTGCCGAGTTTCATTTTGTACACCTAATATTTTGACAATTGGAACTAATGAAATGAACAACTAATCAAAATGCCCGCATAATTTGAAAAAAATGTCAATTATTAAGAAGACCTTCATAAACAAAATCATTGAAACGAATTTCATGGAGGGAGTTGGGTTTCATGAAACTGACATCTAATTGAAGATAAATAGACTGAGATATATTCTTGAGTAATTTATATGTCCGGTCGTGTTGTACGCCGTTTCCTCCTTGTTAAACAAAGCTCAGAAGAAAAGAGTAAAGAACCCTTTTTTATGCAATAAGAGAGAGAAAAAAAATTTTATGAAGCCAAGACAAAATTTATTGTTTTATATGAATCACGCAACGCTGACAGTGAAAGGTTCAAACATTCAATACGTTCTCTTCCACGCAATTTGATCGGATAATCGAAATTTTTAGGGAGCCGATATAACGGCAGAAAACATAAAAAGCTAAACATAACTTTTAAAAATAATACACAATATTCACCTCTCAGGGTTTTATTTTTATCATTTTTTAGATGAAAAAGCCTGATTTAAAAGGGAAATCAAGTTCCATTTCGCCCTACTACGTCTGTTTACTCCGATGTACAATTTTTGTCGGCGAAAAAATATTTTATTGATGTTTCTATAGCTCTAGTGCCCATTAAAAGACGGATATTGCGGCTATTCTAGAAAGTTTAGATAACAATAAAGGAAATACGTAATGACCTAGATGTGATTTTTAAACTTTTGTATGAATTAAAAAACTTTCTAACATACCAAAGCCCTTGAAAACTTGTAACTACCTATGTAACTTGATATAAGGAAGAAAATATATTAGGTATCAGGTTATTAATGTTAATTAAGTACTGGTCTAGAGGTAGCCCCGGAGGAAATTTCATCAATGGAGAGGAAGAATTTTTGAAAAAATGGAAGTCTTCGCCGATCCAGGCCACATCGAACGGGCGTGAACGTTCATAATTTCTGCCTACTTTCAACAAAGTGGGGAGAATTTATGCAGGGAGGTTTAAAGTTTTTTTTTTTTTTTTTTTTTTTTTTTTTTTTTTTTTTTTTTTTTTTTTTCTGTAGATAGAAAGAAAGAGAAGAAAGTAGATTTATTTATTAGTTATTATAACTAATATTTATTTACGCCTTTCAAATTTAAGGTATTTTTAAACGTTCCTTGAAACTCCCCTTTAACCAAAAGGATACCTTAAACACCCCCCCCCACCCTTTTTCTTTAAATATATAATTTTTTATATTTTTAAATTAATGATTTGATAATTACTTATACATATTAGTAAAATACTCAGAAAATTTTTCGAAAAAAAAAAATTAGTTTTTTGACAAAAAAAACTTAGGAAATTTTTCGAAAAAAAAAAAATGGAAAACCCGGAAAATTTTTCGAAAAAAAACTTAAAATTTTTTTTTGACAAAAAAAAAAGGAAAACCCAGAAAAGTTTTGAAAATAAAACTTGGAAAATTCTCCTTTATACTTTCCCTCCCTACTACATCCCCTTCCGTTATACTTTCGTTCCCTTATACTTCCCCCTCCGTTATACTTCACCCTCTGTTATACTACCCCTCACTTATACTTCCCCTCCCATATACTTCCCACTCCGTTATACTTCCCCCTCCGTTTTACTTCCCCTCATATATACTTCCCACTCCGTTATACTTCCCCTGCCATATACTTCCCCCTACGTTTTACGTCCCCTCCGTTATACTTCCCCCTCCTATATAGATACTTCTCTTTAAGGAAGTTTTCGTTGGAGGCTCTTCAAACCAGTACTTTTTTATCAATTCTCGACCTTCTTGGCTAATCAGAGAAAATCCCGACGCATTTCAAATTTGAGGTATTTTTAAACGTTCCTTGAAACTCCCCTTAACCAAAAGGATACCTTAAACCCCCCCCCCCTTTTTTTTAAACAAAAATATCCAATTATTTTCAAAAGTTCCATATTTTGGGATATTACCATGTCTTTTGTTGGCAGCAGTGGCAACACTTCGTCTTAGGCCCGTTTTTTCAAACGTTCCTTGAAATTCATCTTAACCAATACCTTGAACACCACTTTTTTAACCATTTTTTTGTATAATGATTTATGAGATAAAATATCCAATAATTATCAAAAGTTCCATATTTTGGGATATTAAAATGTCTTTTGTTGGCAGCATTGGCAACACTTCGTCTTAGGCCCGTATTTTTTGAAGAGCACGAGAAAAAACTAGGCTCTAAAAGGAGGGATGTTTAATAATTTTTTTTATTTTTATTGCGAAAGATAAAAAATATGCTATTTTTAATAAAGATTTATCGATGAATCCTTAAGGTTTAATATTTAACGAGGGTTTTGTCGTAAAAGCGAGGTTTTTCCCTTTATTCGAGCTAAGCTATTTTAAGCTATTCAGAAGGGGGCCTTTTGCATTTAAAATTCAAGGAGAAGAGCCAATAAGGTTGGTGTCATTTGTACCCGAAAATGAACCTAAGGTCTAATTAAGGGGGAGGGTTAGTCCTCCGGGCGGTAATAAGAGAACAGCCCCTACCTCATCCCGACCAACGACTTCCCCCAACCCAGAGCTACTTTCCGGTGCGAAAACCCCGTTCCACCCCCCACTTAGAACCTGAATTATTACCCTCTGAAGCGCAACTAACTCGAAATTATATCATCATCTATCACCGTTTTGGGGGTTTATCTTGTTAGTGCACTACCAGATATTCTACTAAAGCCAACGTTAAAAATTCAAGATAAAACCTAAGGATTTTGTTATTCATGTACTAAATTCCAAAGCAAACAAGTTGTTAATTACTCATTAATTTGATAGCAAAATTTCATTTTTGGAAATTTTCCAGAGCGTATCTTCAAAAGTAGGTGAACCGTAAGCCACTCAAAAATACAGCAACCTACGTAGGTAAAAGTAGAACATTTATCCTATAAACGAAAATTTCACTTATCACATTATTTGAATGAGCCCAGAAACCGCTAATTAGTAAACCCAAACCGCTGACGTCTCTAGGGAATTAGACGGACACGTCGAGGGAACTTAGATCGATCGCTTATTAACTCAACAAAAAACGCCATAAAATAGGTACCAAATTGGTTGGAAAGTCTATTAAAATGAAGGTTTATGGAGAAAATTAGAAAATTACTGAGATATAAGCCTGAAAACCAGAGAAAATGCATCTAAAAGAACTTAGGATGGTATCAAGGTAGAAAAATGGAAGTCTTCGCCCATCCGGACCATACTGAACGGGCGAGAACACACCAGATTTCTCCCTACGATATTTTAAAGAATTTCTCTTTTCTTAAAAAATTTTCATGAAATATAAGGAGTATTTGGTGAAAGTTTGGTAAACATAGGACCAAAATTACTGTAGCGTGAAAGATCACCATTTTTTTTTAAGTTTTTGGCGGTGTTTTGATCTTCTCCTCAATACCAGAAATAAATGACATTGCATTTCTTCGAGAAAATTAAAAAGTTATAAAATAAGAAATAATTATTGCTGTCAACTTCAAGTCTGACAGCCTCAGTAAATGACTTCTGCACATTCTAAACCTTGCACTTCAATGTTAAAGTTTCCTTGATTAAACGTTTCGACGAAACTTCTCCTTTTGTCCTAAATAGAAATCTAAACCACATTTCTCATTTCAGAATAAACTTATTTTTTAAATGACATAGCGGAAGTACCTTGGGAACAAAAACTAAATTTCTTTTCATTCGTTATTCACAAATCGCTTCATTTTTCATGGAAAAATCCACTTTCCAAAATGTTTAAAAACGGATAAATAACCTGATTTTTACCAACTGACACTAAAATCTCTTTGAGGAAGTGAAAAAAAAAAACTTTTTTTTTTTCGAAAATTGTAGTAGGGAGAAATCTGGGGTGTTTTCGCCCGTTCCGATACCCTCCACGTCGGGTTTTTGGGGAAGGGTCTTCCAGACCCCGTAGGGTAAATTCGAATTTGGATCTATACCGATCTGAACTACGTCAGTGGTGCCGTCCGGCCGTAGCATTTTTTCCGGAACTCTTTACGGCCACAGTTTTCAACCGATTTTCACCAAATTTTCACACCAATTGCTTTTTTAGCCGGAGAAGAAGAATGCAAAGAGGGCGATTACTGAATTTCGAAAAAATGGCGGCGATATGTCTGTTTAAATTTTAAAAAATTCGCTGCGGGTAAACCGTTCTTCCGATTTTCACCAATTTTTCACCAATTACACCTTATATTTTTTTAAAATTTTTGGTGAAAAAAAGTTACCTACCTTTTTCACATTGATTATCATTTTAGTTAGGAGAACTTTCATACTTCCACGCCTTACGAAGGGGACCTCTCTTGGGCAAAAAATCCCATTATTTCTACCTTCATACATTTTCGAATTTTTCGAAAGTTTCAAAAATTGTCGAAAAAAAAACTGGAAAATTAAATAAAAAAAACTTTCCCCTCCGTTATACTTCCCCCTCCGTTATACTTCGCATCCCTTATACTACCCCCTCCCTTATACTTCCCCCTCCTATATTTTTTACTTCTCTCTAAGGAAGTTTTCGTTGGAAGGTTTTCAAACTAGCACTTTTATATCTGGATACTGAAAAAGGACACTAGGGAAAATCAACTCATTTTTCTGGGTAAATTCCAATTTCAAAAATGCTTTAAAAATGTAAAAATAACCATTTTTACCGTCTGATAATAAAATCTCTTGGAGAAAGTTTTAAACAATTTTTTGTCAAAAGTTATAGAAGGTAGAATTTTGAGGTGTTTGCCGCCGTTCCGTGTGGCCTGGTCGGGCGAAGACTTCCATTTTTTCTGCCTGGATGTTGAAAAATGATAGTAGGGACGAGAAATAATTAAATTGCGCTACATTGGGGAAGTTCCCGTAGTTTTAATTGCACATAAAAGCAGAAACTGTTTATTGTATTTATTTATCTTTTAATTGGACATAAAACCAGTAAAATGAACAGTTTCTGCTTATACTTTCCCTCCCTTATACTTCCCCCTCCCTCATACTTCCCCTCCATTGTACTTCCCCTCCGTTATACTTCCCATCAATTATACTGCCCCCTCCGTTATACTTCCCATCAATTATACTTCCCCCTCCGTTATACTTCCCCTCTCTTATTTCAAAAATGCTTTAAAAATGTAAAAATAACCACCAGATTTTTACCGTCTGATAATAAAATCTCTTGGAGAAAATTAAAAAAAAAAAATGTTTGTCAAAAGTTAAGGAAGGCAGAAATTTGAGGTGTTTTCGACCGTTCCGTCTGGCCTGGTTGGGCGAAGACTTCCATTTTTCTGCCAGGATGTTGAAAAATGATATTAGGGACGAGAAATGATTAAATTGCGCTACAATATAATTATTCAAAGATTTTTTTTAGGGAAGTTCCCGTAGTTTTAATTGCACATAAAAGCAGAAACTGTTTATTGTATTTATTTATCTTTTAATTGGACATAAAACCAGTAAAATGAACATGACAATTTTTTTCTCTGATTTGATGTGAATTTCCGAATATGTGTAAATATAATAATTATGAAAGAGGAAAGAGATGCTTTTTTCATGAAACGAAGGGAGGAAATGGCGTAGAACAGTAAAAGCTTTTATCTACGTTGCGTTAAATCAATCAAAATTCACTTATCATGTTTCTCCCTCAAACGTCAGACTAATTCGTGATTAGGGGAATGTCAAAACCTGACTGGGATATTGAAATGTTAATTATCGGCTGTCGATATTTTGTTATTAAAAAAAATCGTCAAAGAGAATACAAAAATAAATTAGGTCGGACAGGATGAGGGAGAAAAAAAAAATTTCGACGAAAATTATGTTTAGGCACGTTTTAAGTCCGATGTTTAATCCAGAATATTATGCAAATCTTCGGTTAACAAGGGGGAGAGTCGAGTGGAAGGCTTAAATTATCAAAGATCCCAAAGTTTGATTTGAAGAAAAACGGTATGGGGATAAAGATGAATATTAGGAGATAAGTGCGCGGAGAAGGGGAAAAAGCCGCAATGTATATGCAGAGTTTAGTAGGGGAGACGTTAAACGGAGTTTTCTGTGGATTTGTTCTGACGGTGGAATCTTTTCAAAGTGGCCCGAGGCAATGTCGGAGGGCAGTTATCAAGGGAGACCCCATCACCTTAGTATGTTAACAAGATGAGGCCCCAGGGAAACCTTCTTCTAACAGATAAATACCACCGACTCCTTCACCTATCTCTCACGAGGTAATTTCGAAAAGCACCGCGGAAAGTCATTCCGAGCCTCTATAACTTTACCTCTATCAGGGGAGTTGCGAATCATCATTCTCATAACTTTGAATCTCTTTCATTACTTTTTTTCTTTTCCAAGCACAAAGCTCTAATAATCCTATTAGCGATTCTTAAGATCTTGCAGATCACAAATCAATTATAAAATTATGCAGGGGTCACTAGGCCGATGATCAAAGGGAAGGTAAACGTCAAAAGGATTTCGAATACACTGATCATACGAGCAGAAACGATTAATACCGAATACGAGGAAGTCTACATCTCGGTTCAGCGGTCCGAAATGTGATTCCGATCCTTTGTTTACTTATAATTTCATTATTTTACTCCCTCGCATTCCATACAAATGCAGGTGTCTGGGGGATTTAGGCAAAAAATCGGTATTGAGGTAGAAAAAATTGAAGTTATCGCCGAACTATCCCACATAAAACGGGCATAGGCAAAATTTGTACCACCAAGGTCCGCCTCAGCAAGCAGAGCGCAAAATAAACCCATTAGAAGTCGACGGGCACAAGGCCACAGGAATAACCAACAGCCGCAGAGCTTCTTCGACATTTAAGGCAACTAGGAAAAAAGATTGCAAAGGACGCTGAAAACAAGACAATTGCTCTCTACAGCGTATATATTAGGTGTACAAAATGAAACTCCTCCACAGGGTAAATTTGAATTTTGTAGATTTTAGCCGAGTTTCATTTTGTACACCTAGTAGTTGATTTTATCAAAATTATGAACATTTTAGGCGCTAAAGTCCATCAAAAGTTGTCCTTCTCCGTGTAAGAAGGTTATTGAAGTATAACCATTAAGAAGGTTAATTTTTAAAGGCTTATAAATCGTAAACCGTTACAGATATTGAAAAAATGCACTAAATAAAATCTGTTGGAAATTTAATTTTCTTTAATTTTTATTCTATTCATTTTTTCTCTAGGGCGCACTGTTTTCAAGATAAATTTATTTTTAAAAAAAATTATTTTCCGAAAATGGTGCATCCTAGAAAAAAAAAATTAAGTACAAATTTATAGAAAATTACATTTCCTACAATTTTTATTTATTAGGTGTACAAAATGAAACTCAGCCACAGGGTAAATTTGAATTTTGTAGATTTTAGCCGACATTAATTTTGTACACCTAGTAGTTCATTTTTTCAAAATTTTAAACATCTTAGGCGTTAAAGTCCATCAAAAGTTGTCCTTCTCCGTGTAAGAAGGTTATTGAAGTATAACCATTAAGAAGGTTAATTTTTAAAGGCTTGTAAATCGTAAACCGTTACAGATATTGAAAAAATGCACTAAATAAAATCTGTTGGAAATTTGATTCTCTATAATTTTTATTCTATTCATTTTTCTCTAGGACGCACTGTTTTCAAGATAAAATTTAAAAAAAAATTAATTTCCGAAAATGGTGCATCCTAGAAAAAAATTGTTAAGTACAAATTTATAGAGAATTAAATTTCCTACAATTTTTATTTATTAGGTGTACAATCTATCAAAAACCGATCGTGGAGGATAATACAATAGCTTTTCTTAGAGTAGGTTTTAGGAACACTACCGCTTTGAAAGATAAAAAAAAATCGAGGAAGCTAAAAAAAAAGTTAATGTGTGAAATCGATGAGAAGAAGACCTGTTATATATTTTTGTAATCTGAGATTACATTGTAAACGGATGGAGGGGAGAGGAATATCTGGCGGAAGTCCAGGGCCACGATGATCATAAAGATATGACGGTTCGAAGGGTCGGAAGGAGCACTGATTTCCGGCCAATATGGCTTCGCCGGGCCGGCGTTCTTTCTTCACACTTGACGGTTTTCAATCTCGTAGAGCGGAGGAGTTTATGGAGAAACCCGTTGGGGCGGGAACCCTCACAATCAGAAAACATTCCATGAAATTTCATGCAGTATAAAACATAAAAATGAAATTTCAGATGTGCTTAACGGAAGATGAATGTTGGAGGTGATAAAGTTTCGGTGTACGAATTTTTAGTATGACGGGGGATTTTGTATTCTCGAAATACACGAATCACGCAACTTCCTTCCCAAACCGCGCTTCATAATATCCTGCTTTTACCGCACACCTCCTGATACGGTCGATACGTTTATATTTGATTCGTGAGACACACGTTCATGTTTTTTAAAAGTAGAAAATAAGAAAGCGAAAGAGAAAAAAAATATATAAATGGAAAAAAAGAAGAGGGAGAGATATGAGCGGAAAACTGTGAGGAGGGCGGGTGAGATAAGTCCTTTTCTGCTAGAAAGGGAGCGGTGGGGGGGGACGTGCTTAAAGTGCGGAAAAGATATGACGACTTTTCTAAAGCTTTTCAGTCTAAGACCCATTTTCGTAGAAGCGGGGAGGAGGACCCTCCCCAAGCAACTCCACCGTCCACCTAATTCCCCGAGATTACATTCAGGGAGATTATGTGCCTTTAAAGAATGAAAACAAAAAAAAAGGATAAAAAAACTAAAATTTTGTTCAGAAATGTGTACTTTGTTTTCCATTTTAGTATATAATCTTTTTGCATTTTCAACTCCCTTTTGTTTAAAGATAACCGCAGCACTCAGCCTACAGCGGCTACCTGATATTGGGACAGAAGTTAGTTTATAATTAAAATTATGTACCCCTGAGGCGATGTGAATATATTGCGAATGAGCAAAGTGAGCTTGCGGTCAAATCCGAAAAGGGGGATTTGGCGTTCTAAGATACATGAGAGCGTCTTCCCTTTTAACGCCCCCTGGCATGGTTAATTGATATACGGCATTCATTAAGATGAGAACTAGCACTCACCCTTCTTCGTACATACTTTTGACCCGAGGATTCGTGCGAAATGGAATTAAGCCGCAGGCTGCGGTCCTACCTAAGTTTCTAACCGGAACTCGCTCCCTCAATTTAACTTATTAACCCGTCCTCCGGTCCGTTGTTCATTCGCTCGTGGGGGGGGGGGGGATGTTAAGGGGGATGAAGTAACAGTTAGCGTCATTTAGGAGAACGGTTTATGCGGTTTCGTAACATCTCGCAACGGCAGCAACTCACGGCCGACTAATTCAACACGGACCGAACATAGTTTACATGATAAATTCCAAATCCTCATTTTAATTGCTTCTCATCGTCCAAAGCTGCCACTCACTTAACGCTTTTCTCACTGTCAAATTCGTATTTCGTGTTAAATGAGGCTGAGCCGTCACACTCGGTGTGTAACGCTTATTCCGTTATAGTCTGATCGATTAGCCGATCACCATTCAATATTTTTGATGCGCGGAAAGCAACGAAGAGTTGAGGGTGGACTCGAAACAGCTGGATGCAATAGATTTGATTCGCTTGTGACGTCATGTTTGAATTTGATCGAGAATAGTTGGCACTAAAATTCAAAAATTACATATGGTCGGCGCTCTGGGTACGAATGGCGAACTCAACAAAACGTAGTTTCGAGATATTCGTATTTTAAAGTTATATGTTACGAGCGAACTCAACAGAAAAGTCATGCCCTAGAATGGGAAAAGTAGTGGGGGTTGTGGACTAGGATGTGGAGTTCGCCCTTCGTACCCGCTCGGATATCGCAGTTAGAGCTTTGCCGCATATCGGTTTTTACGTATTTAAAGGGGAAAAAAGGCGAAATCAACATAAAAGTTATATGGGTGTATTCACCAAGAGGTCTAGATTCTGAAAAGGAAAAAAAAAAAAAAAAAATTGTCCGATGTTGAGTTCGCCCTTCGTACCCGGAGCGCCTCAATTAAAGTATAGAAGTCAACGGAGAAACAACATCCATTTTATATTTTAAAATGTTCCGATCACGATTCTACTTCAATATTTTTGATTCGCGGAAAGCAAAGAAGGGTTGAGGGTGGATTTGAAACAGCTGGATGCAATAGATTCGCTTGTGACGTCATGATGTTTGAATTTGATCGAGAATAGTTGGCACTAAAATTCAAAAATTACATATGGTCGGCGCTCCGGGTACGAATGGCGAACTCAACAAAACGTAGTTTCGAGATATTCGTATTTTAAAGTTATATGTTACGAGCGAACTCAACAGAAAAGTCATGCCCTAGAATGGGAAAAGTAGTGGGGGTTGTGGACTAGGATGTGGAGTTCGCCCTTCGTACCCGCTCGGATATCGCAGTTAGAGCTTTGCCGCATATCGGTTTTTACGTATTTAAAGGGGAAAAAAAGGCGAAATCAACATAAAAGTTATATGGGTGTATTCACCAAGAGGTCTAGATTCTGAAAAGGAAAAAAAAAAAAAAAAAATTGTCCGATGTTCAGTTCGCCCTTCGTACCCGGAGCGCCTCAATTAAAGTATAGAAGTCAACGGAGAAACAACATCCATTTTATATTTTAAAATGTTCCGATCACGATTCTACTTCAATATTTTGATTCGCGGAAAGCAAAGAAGGGTTGAGGGTGGATTTGAAACAGCTGGATGCAATAGATTCGCTTGTGACGTCATGATGTTTGAATTTGATCGAGAATAGTTGGCACTAAAATTCAAAAATTACATATGGTCGGCGCTCCGGGTACGAATGGCGAACTCAACAAAACGTAGTTTCGAGATATTCGTATTTTAAAGTTATATGTTACGAGCGAACTCAACAGAAAAGTCATGCCCTAGAATGGGAAAAGTAGTGGGGGTTGTGGACTAGGATGTATAGTTCGCCCTTCGTACCCGCTCGGATATCGCAGTTAGAGCTTTACCGCATATCGGTTTTACGTATTTAAAGGGGAAAAAAGCGAAATCAACATAAAAGTTATATGGGTGTATTCACCAAGAGGTCTAGAATCTGAAAATAAACAAAAAATTGTCCGATGTTGAGTTCGCCCTTCGTACCCGGAGCGCCTCATATCAGAAGTGGGATAACTGATATCAGAAGTGGGATAACTGACATCAGAAGTGGGATAACTGACATCAGAAGTGGGATAACTGACATCAGAAGTGGGATAACTGACATCAGAAGTGGGATAACTGATATCAGAAGTGGGATAACTGACATCAGAAGTGGGATAACTGACATCAGAAGTGGGATAACTGACATCAGAAGTGGGATAACTGACATCAGAAGTGGGATGACTGATATCAGAAGTGGGATAACTGATATCAGAAGTGGGATAACTGACATCAGAAGTGGGATAACTGACATCAGAAGTGGGATAACTGATATCAGAAGTGGGATAACTGATATCAGAAGTGTGATAACTGACATCAGAAGTGGGATAACTGACATCAGAAGTGGGATAACTGACATCAGAAGTGGGATAACTGACATCAGAAGTGGGATAACTGATATCAGAAGTGGGATAACTGATATCAGAAGTGGGATAACTGATATCAGAAGTGGGATAACTGATATCATAAGTGAGTTAACTGATATCAGAAGTGTGATAACTTATATCAGAAGTGGGATAACTGATATCAGAAGTGGGATAACTGATATCAGTAGTGAGGTAACTGATATCGGAAGTGGGATAACTGATATCAGAAGTTCGTACCCGGAGCGCCTCAATTAAAGTATAGAAGTCAACGGAGAAACAACATTCATTTTATATTTTTCAAAGTTAAAAATAGTATGAAAAATTACCTTCAATTACTTAAATGGATTTTTTGTTGGAAATGAAATAAACCGAAGTATCCTTTACATTCATATTCAGCCTTATCTGTATAAAAAAATGTATCTTGTTTATTTTTATATCTTCCCAAACAGAAGAAATTTGATATTGATGTAGTTTTATACGCTTCGTTATCCTTAAAAGGACAAGTGAAAAGATACGATATACCCTAACAAGAAAGTATCAACTTGGAGGGAAAAATTGTAAGATGGGGGTTTGTGTGCGTACATATCCGTATATTTATTGTTATTCCGCGTTAGGTCGAAGGGGTTGGGCATACGCGAGCGGCATACAACAAGATGTACACCACATAAATATTTAGTTTATCCTCTTGAGTCACATAATACTCTCCATAGATCAATCGCCGAAGGGTGAGGTCCTTATCTTCCGACACGTAGCTACTGTCAATAGCACTTCATCATCTAACCTTTACGGACACATATTATATTCATACCCTTCACAGTTAATATTAAATACTAAAATTTCGGCGCTTGTTAGAACTCGAATGTTGATGTTAACCAAGTGTTTGGGTCACGCAATCGTAAATTTTTAAACGCTAGTAAGCCATGCATTATAAGTTTTCTTTTTTAAGGAGGTTATGCAAAAAATGGAAATTTTTTCACCCTCCCTCGTTTGTGATTTGTGAAAAAATGCAAAAAAGGTGCTCTCTCATCTTTTCTTCTAGTGCATGCAACGCTTTCATTAAAATTTCAACAGTGTTGACGTTCTTTGTGCATGTCATTGAAGTCTGAATACATAATCTTAGTTACCTTGTAATCAAAAATTTTTTAAATAAAATAGCTTTGTTCCAACCGCAGTTTAAAACTCCTGGAGCATGCGCAGAAGGATTTGCACGGCCAATTTGACGTCAGATGACTTCGGATTTGAACGAAGTCGAATTTGACGTCCAAATTCTTCCGCGCATGCTCCAGGAGTTTCAAACTGAGGATGGAACAAAGCTATATATTGGAATCAATAAACTACAGGGAAATTATATCTTGCTCCTATTTTCGTATGCCTTATCCTAAATTTTGCGTTATCTTCAAATGAACAGGGAAATCGCCAAAATTTGGAATCATTTTCACAGCTTTATTGTTAATGATATTTCAAACACTGAAAAAAACGAACTTAAAAATTAAATGTCCAAAAAATCCTTAGAATCATAAATATTTTAAATCGTGTCCGCAATCAATTTTGAGCGTAGGACATAAATTGAAAATGAAATTCCGAATTATTGTGTTACCATCACCGTTTCCGTGGGTGCTTAAATTTTAAAGGACGGAATTTGACGGTATGTGAGAAATTTATTTATAGGTGAATAATGATTTCTGATGAAATGTTGGGAAATTTTTTTCGGCTTAAAATGTTTTATTTTTACTTATATTATTTGGTGGAAGGGTCAAAAATCGTTACGCTAAAAATAGAAAAAGAAATTCGTTTTGTTTCGGAAGATGCTGGCAATCTGTCAGAATTTGTAAAAATAAATGCGTGACCTCATTTAATTTTTATTTTCATTATAATTTCCTAATTTTCATTTTTTAAATAGTAACTTAAGTTGCAAAAAAAAAATGTACCTAATGACGTTTTGCACCGTGGGGGGGGGGGGGGGGGGGGGGGGTGTATATGTCTGATATGACCAACAGCTTTGTTCCAACCGCAGTTTAAAACTACTGGAGCACGCGCAGATGGATTTGGACGTCAAAATTGACGTCGTTAGAATCGTTTTTCCGTCAAATCTGAAGTCCAAATCCTTCTGCTCATTCTCTAATAGTTTCAAACCAGTTTTAAATAGCGGTTGGAACAAACCTATTATAACCACTTAAATAACTCACGTGGAAAACTCCTAAATCTACAGTAAAATCGTTGTTTTCTTTTTTAACGGATGGAGGGGGGGGGGGGGTGATGATTTTGGCCGAAAGTTCGAGGAATTAAGCAAAAAGTAGTAAAAATTTTGGCATCCAAAAATTATGCTTTTGAACAACTCATGCAATTCATTATGACGTCACAACGTACTCTCATTTTTGTTCAAGTGTCAAATTTAATTTATTTAAAAAAAAATTAATAGATGATAAAATATTGGTTTTAGGAAAAGGGATAATTTTGAAAGAAAATGTCTTTTCAACGGGAAATTCGTCCAACTTCCACAGTATAAGCGAGGATTCTGATATCCACTTCTGATATCAGTTATCGCACTTCTGATATCAATTATCCCACTTCTGATATCAGTTATCCCACTTTTGATATCGGTTATCCCACTTGTGATATCGGTAATCCCACTTGTGATATCGGTAATCCCACTTCTGATGTCGGTAATCCCACTTCTGATATCGGTTATCCCACTTCTGATATCGGTTATCCCACTTCTGATATAGGTTACCCTCTTCTGATATAGGTTATCCCACTTCTGACATCAATTATCCCACTTCTGATATCAATTATACCACTTCTGATATCATTATCCCACTTCTGATATCAGTTATCCCACTTCTGATACCAGTTATCCCACTTCTGATACCAGTTATCCCACTTCTGATACGTCACTACGTACTCTCTTTTTTGTTCAAGTGTCAAATTTAATTTATTTTTAAAAAAATTAATAGAAGATAAAATATTGGTTTTAGTAAAAGGGATAATTTTGTAAGAAAATGTCTTTTCAACGGGAAATTCGTCCAACTTCCACAGTATAAGCGAGATAATATGATTATATTCGTTGGCTCTCAACCCCTATAATGATCCCATTAACTAATCTGATTGGTGGGCCATTAAGTCGACTTGCCTTGAGGCCATTAGCATCCCTTATTTAAGAGGATCGCGGGGGCTTTCGATTCTGTGTGATACGTCGAACTCGTCATCGCTCTCGAGAGAATAAAAACCAGGGGGAAAAAAAAATTTGGAAATGGCGATTTTTTTTGGAGGGGGAATGAGAGAAAAGCAAACAGGAATAATAACCTGTCCTATGTCATTTGTTACCCCTTGTAATGGTTTTCCCACCAAGTCTGACATTTTGCTACCTAATACATTTTCATTTTTCCCAACCCGCGGAGTCCCATTTCAAAATTAAGCCAGTTTAATCCGTCACTGAGATGTCCTCGAGGCTTTTACACTTAAGTTATTTATTGCATAAAACTCCGATAATATTACCCTGAAAGGTGCTAGTAATTCAATACGATCATGTTTCTCCGTTTTACAAAATCGTCAGAAACCAACCACTTCTATTCTCGGAATCATTCCATCAAGCAAAAAAAAACATACTATCTAAATTATTACTGTTTTTATTGAAATCAATATGAAAAACATATTTTTATATTTAATCTTTTTTTTAATAATAAAACATTAAAAGTACAGTATTAAAGATTGTTTTATGATAAATATTCCATTAAATTTTGCCCCTTCTAACAATACGATTTTGTTGCATAATTTACCATCTTTCCATTTTCTATTTACCGAACGGTGATTGAGTTCGTCCAATTTACCTGAAACAAAGAAAAAAAAATTAATAATTTACTAATAAAATTGTTTAAAAATATGAGGTTATAGTAAATATGGTCAAAGAAAATATTTTGTTAGATCAAATAATTTGGGTCCTGGATCAATTGTATGCGTGAATATAAAATTTCATGAACTTCTGATACAGTTATCACACTTCTGATAACGTTTATCCCACTTCTGATGTCGGCTGTCCCACTAATGATATCAATTATGCCTTTTTATATCCCCTATCACAGTTCTGATAACGGCTATCCAACTTCTCATATCGGCTATCACTCTTCTGATATCAGTTATCCCACTTCTGATACCAGTCATCCCACTTTTGATATCAGTTATCCCACTTCTGATGTCGGCTGTCCCACTTCTCATATCGGCTATCACTCTTCTGATATCAGTTATCCCACTTCTGATACCAGTCAGCCCACTTCTGATAGCACTTATCCAACTTTGATATCAGTTATCCCACTTCTGATGTCGGCTGTCCCACTAATGATATCAGTTATCCCACTTCTGATATCAGTTATCCCACTTCTGATATCAGTTATCCCACTTCTGATATCAGTTATCCCACTTCTGATATCAGTTATCCCACTTCTGGTATCGGTTATCCCACTCTCATAGAGTTTTACGCACTTATGATGTCGGCTATCACTGTTCTCATATTAGATATCCCCTTTCTAATATCGGCTGCCCCACTTCTTATCAATCATACCTTCTGATATCAGTTATCCCACTTCTGATATCAGTTATCCCACTTCTGATATCAGTTGTCCCACTTCTGATATCAGTTATCCCACTTCTGATATCAGTTATCCCACTTCTGCTATCAGTTATCCCACTTCTGATATCAGTTATCCCACTTCTGATATCAGTTATCCCACTTATGATATCAGTCATCTCACTTCTGTTATCGGTTATCCTATTAGTGACATCGTTATCCCACCTCTCAGAGTTTTACGCACTTATGATGTCGGCTATCACTGTTCTCATATTAGATATCCCCCTTTCTAATATCGGCTGCCCCACTTCTTATCAATCATACCTTCTGATATCAGTTATCCCACTTCTGATATCAGTTATCCCACTTCTGATATCAGTTGTCCCACTTCTGATATCAGTTATCCACTTCTGATATCAGTTATCCCACTTCTGCTATCAGTTATCCCACTTCTGATATCAGTTATCCCACTTCTGATATCAGTTATCCCACTTATGATATCAGTCATCTCACTTCTGTTATCGGTTATCCTATTAGTGACATCGTTTATCCCACCTCTCATAGAGTAAATACGCACTTACGATGTCAGCTATCACTCTTATCATGTTGGATATCCCTCTTTCTAATATTCGGCTACCCCACTTCTGATATCAATCATACCTTCTGATATCCGCTATTCCACGTCTTATATCCGCTATCCCACTTCTGATATCAGTTATCCCCACTTTTGATAAGTTATCCCACTTCTGATATCAGTTATCCCACTTATCATCTCACTTCTGTTATCGGTTATCCTATTAGTGACATCGTTTATCCCACCTCTCATAGAGTTATACGCACTTACGATATCGGCTATCACTCTTTCATGTTGGATATCCCTCTTTCTAATATCGGCTGCCCAACTTCTTACCAATCATACCTTCTGTTACCCGCTATCCTACTTCTGATCAGTTATCCCAGTTAAGATATCGGCTATTCCACTTCTGATATCGGATATCCCACTTCTGATATCGGTCATTTCACTTCTGATATGAGCTATCCCACTTCTGATATCGGTTATCCCACTTCTGATATGTGTTTTCCTATAAAAGTATATCCATTCGGGTAATTCGGATTTACCATAACCCAACTCGACTTGGCCAGAGACCAAAATTCCATACTTTTAATTATTGTTAATAATAATTATTTTTTCAAGTTTGATTTTAATGGCATCTTGGCATAAAAGGAAGTTAGTACGTGACTAAATTGAGAGACAGATCCGTTTGTATAAACATAAGGGGTACGGAATGGAAGTGAGGAAGGATAGGAGTGAATTAGTACATTAATTAGTAGCGCACCAGAATATCAAGAAGATCGATAAAGTTGGTCGTCTTTCCGTTAACAATATAGGAGGCGGTAAGAGAAGAATGAAAAGAACAATAGAAAAAGGTCTTATGGTTCGTAGGAAACTATTTACACCGGACACAGGTCTCACCAGGCAAGTAATAAAAGAAGGGATACCTTATAGTTTGGACTAAATGAAACGAAAATTGCCTAAGAGGATCAAGGAGGTTGATTAAAACCATATCGAGCGAAACATTTCTTCTTGTTAAGACAGCTTGGAAAAAATAAACAGAGGAAAATTAACTTTTAATTTTCTCCGGGATTCTGGGTAAAATCGATAAGAAGCACAGGTGGTTCAGTTGTTTACCTACCTAAAAATATTGGGATCCGATAATTAAAATAAAAATGACAAAATTAAAAATGGAAGGCACATTTGTGTTTTTTCATCTCCCTTCTTCGTCTAATTTTAGAGCGCAGTCATTCTGAATTTCCAAGAAGGGTATTTTTAAAACAAGAAGAGAGAAATAAAATGCGGTTGAAAAAAAAAGAAGCGTTAAAAAACTTGATTATCGAAATATTCGAATATTCCATGCTTTTTTGCCTGTAACTAACGGTTCTTGAGAACGGGTAGACCAATCTTCATATCAGGCATACTTCTTGGATAGGCCCAAAAAACATAAAAAGGGATGAAATCCCCAAAAACATAATTTAGGGTTTAAGTACTAAAAACCTCAAGTTTTCAAGATATTTAGGTATGAAAGCCGGATTTCCGTGATTTTTAGACAAGAATTAACGTTCTCTCGAGAACTGATCGCCCGATTTCGATATCTCACTAACCTTTAGAAACATCTTAGGTTTTCCATCAAAACATAAATAAGGGGTTAAGTCCTAAAATCCTCAAGTTTTCAAGATATTTAGGCATATAGGCTGGTTTTCCATGATTTTTAGCCTAGAATCAACGATTTCTCGAGAACGGATCGCCCGATTTCGATATCTAACACACCTTTAGAAAGATCTTAGATTGGCCATCAAAACATAAATAAGGGGTTAAGCCCAAAAATCCTCAAGTTTTGAAGATTAAGCATATAAGCCGGTTTTCCGTGATTTTTAGCCTAGAATCAACGATTTCTCGAGAACAAGATTACATACAAAATGAAACTCGGCTAAATCTACAAAATTCAAATTTACCCTGTGGATGAGTTTCATTTTGTACACCTAATAAATTAAAATTGTAGGAAATTTAATTTTCTATAAATTGTACTTAATTATTTTTTTCTAGGATGCACCATTTTCGGAAAATAATTTTTTTTTAAATAAATTTATCTTAAAAACAGTGCGTCCTAGAGAAAAAATGAATAGAGTAAAAATTAAAGAGAATTAAATTTCCAACAGATTTTATTTAGTGCATTTTTTCAATATCTGTAACGGTTTACGATTTACAAGCCTTTAAAAATTAACCTTCTTAATGGTTATACTTCAATAACCATCTTACACGGAGAAGGTCAACTTTTGATGGACTTTAACGCCTAAAATGTTTAAAATTTTGAAAAAATGAACTACTAGGTGTACAAAATGAAACTCGGCTAAAATCTACAAAATTCAAATTTACCCTGTGGCTGAGTTTCATTTTGTACACCCATCAAAACATAAATAAGGGGTTAAGTCCTAAAAACTCAAGTTTTTAAGATTAAGCATACAAGCCGGTTTTCCGTGATTTTTAGCCTAGAATCAACGATTTCTCGAGAACAGGGGGCCCGATTTCAATACCAGATCAACCTTTGGAATGCTTTTAGAATGTACATCAAAGAATAACTTAGGGCTTGGTTCCTAAAAAACTAAACTTTCCGAGATATTTAAGGATATGACGGGTTTCATCATGCTTTTTCGCCTAAAAGCGACGATTCCTCATCAACGAATGGATCGATCTTCACATTAGAAGGGCTGAAACCAATTATTTTTTCCATATTCTCTCGAAATCGGGAAAACTAACGGTGGTTCGGAGGGGATGAAATGGGAGAGGGTAAATCTCGTACTCTGGATTGTACGTTACAGACGTCAAAAATAAACCCCCCGAGGGGGAAATATCAATATTGTATTGTATAACCTTGAGCCTGGATTTCCTCCACCCGTATGGTTTTCTTCATCGTCGCCAATTTTGAATACCTCAAAGAAAGCCAACTACACATATAATAAAAAATAACAAAAAAATTAAATAATTTTATTCTATTTCAGATAAATTTTATGCTTATTTATTTGAGAAGGAACACCTATGACGTCATAAGTGCCACTTAAGGCCTCTCTGCCGCTCAAGGCTTAAGCCTGATAATCTAGTGTGAATTCAACATTAGGCCATTTTATCCAGCAGGAATTTCAATTTTTTCAAGGTTATGAAATGACAGGAGGCTCCAAAATAGAATTGATTGAAAACCTTATTAAGACTAATGAATGAACATGAAAATTACATTTTGCTTCTCATTAAAACAATGGCTTTCAAAGAATTGAAAATATGATATTTGAACGAATTTGATGAGTCAGTTGAATAATATTAAGCCCTAAATAATGTCGGTTAATAAAAATAAAAGGGATAGACAATATAAGGGTGAGCGAGTGAAATGAAGCTATATTGTTGGGTAATGCGGGACTATTGAGAGAGGCTTGCTCAAGAATAACATGTCTCCCCTACGACCGGGTCACAAATCTAATCTAGCGCTTCATTTAGTACACAGGGGTTGATGGAATAGGGTTGAGTTAGGCAAGGCCTTTTGAATCTCCGATATTTTTCTATCAATCGAATTAAAGGGGGAGACGAAATCGCGGTTTGGACACGTATTTTCCATTTTATGAAGTCGAAAACCTGTCAGGATAAGCGGATTCCGTACCTGGAGTAATCTGTTAACCGAGTGCATTTCCGTTTTTTTTGTCTCTTTTCCAAGCTTTCGCTTTTTAAAAGCTTTGTCTATAAACTTTGTTTCCAAAATTAGAAACGATTCGCCCGTACTGGTTAAAGCGCATCAATTTCTAAAACTCCCAAATCGAATTATGTGTCCATTGGTAATTTCATGCTTGTGACCAAATTAGGTTTTGATTATTGAACCACTATGAGTAACTTTCATAATGAAAGGATTTTCATACGTAGAAAATTTAAAATGAGGTGTGGGGCTTTGTTTAGTCAGCGCCCAAAGGACGCTGCGGAACCTATCGTCTTTCTTGGCTTAAGTTCCTCAGTATGATGAGAATGAAAATCAGGGAAAGAGAAGCCGACTGATAAAAAGATCTGAAAATCCTATTGAATAAGTGTTTCTCATCCAACTTCTTTGCCTATAAGACATTAGAGAGTTTTATTAGGTGTACAAAATAAACCTCGGCTTAAATCTACAAAATTCAAATTTACCCCGTGGCTGAGTTTCATTTTGTACACCTAATAAATAAAAATTGTAGGAAATTTAATTCTCTATAAATTTGTACTTAATTATTTTTTCTAGGATGCACCATTTTCGGAAAATAATATTTTTTAAATTTTATCTTGAAAACAGTGTGTCCTAGAGAAAAAATGAATAGAATAAAGATTAAAGAGAATTAAATTTCCAACAGATTTTATTTAGTGCATTTTTACAATATCTGTAACGGTTTACGATTTACAAGCCTTTAAAAATTAACCTTCTTAATGGTTGTACTTCAATAACCTTCTTACACGGAGAAGGTCAACTTTTGATGGACTTTAACGCCTAAAATGTTTAAAATTTTGAAAAAATGAACTACTATTTGTACAAAATAAAACTCGGGTAAAATGTACAAAATTCAAAACCCTGTGGCTGAGTTTCATTTTGTACACCTAATAGCTACTCGTATTTTGGTCTATTCGTAATCCGAATAGAAATCCCGAGTAGGCCTCTTCGGAGGTTCAGAATTTAAAGTTTTAGTTACTCGTAGCACGAGTAGAGCTAGAGCTCCAAGCGGAATTAAACGAAGCTCAGAACAGTAAGGTTTTGTTAGTATAACCGTCCCGAGAAGTTATTTTTCTATTTTCTAACATTCATATTGTAAAAGTCACAAATAGATTCAGAAAGTTTAGATCAACTTTTGGACAAGGAAACGTTCATAGAGTTGGTATTTCTCGAAGCTGTCGAAGTTGATTGAAATGTTTGTAACCTTCGTGTTAGGTAACCCCAGCGACATTAACTTGGCTAAAGCCTTTTTTTTAATTTATAAATTTTAAGTATCATAAATTTGTAATAATTAAAATTTTAGAAGAATTCTGTGTTATTTTATACTTTTTGATTACATTTAAATACTTTGAACGTAGTCGAACGACTAACCTCACTTCTATTCGTGTTACGAATGGACCAAAACTCGAGTAGGTAGCTAAAACTCTCTATTAAGGAGAAAATTGCTGCGGACGGTCGGCACAAAAGACAAGCTCATGGTAAAGATAACTAATAAGTATACTCTACGCCGTCTGCAAGACCCATATCCAGAGACCTTCGCTAGAGGGGTTCACAATAATTGAGGCGCTCCGGGTACGAAGGGCGAACTCGACAAAACGTAGTTACGAGGTATTCGCATTTTAAAGTTTCGGTTTTTACGTATTTAAAGGGGAAAAAATGGCGAACTCAACATAAAAATTATATGGGTGTACCTATTCACCAAGAGGTCTAGAATCTGAAAATGAAAAAAAAACTGGAGGACCCTTCCCCAAAAACCCGACGTCGAGGGTATCACAATAACTTCTTTAAGGAAGTTAAAAAAATTAGTCCGAAGTCGAGTTCGCCCTTCGTACCCGGAGCGCCTCAATTCAACTCCCTCAGAATGCTAATTAAACTTTCAGTCGACCGACCCGACGTGTCGAACTTCAATAATTACTTTATTCTTGCATGAGTAAATGGATTCGTGCATGTCATGGATTTGGGAAATATGGTTTCAATTTAGTCTAGACGTCTCCTTTAGTCGTAACAGGCAGGTCGTTGTTAGCATGAAATCGTGAGTGGAACTCTAACCCGTCTAGGACTGACGTTGATATGGGACCATGTGCGGAATACGTTTCTTAGTTTCGACCCCCTTTTTCCTAAAACAATTTTTATATTTAATAATGTTTAAAATTCAAATTAGATGTTAATTTCCATCCTTGTTCGCTGCCTTTGCATAACGTAAAAGTTGGCTCGTTAACAAGTATTTGAGAAGAGAGGTTAGGAGAAATTATTAAAGGTAGGTAAATGAAAAGAAAATTTCATTTATAATTTCAAAGAAATCTTGTTCATCTTGTTAGTCAAGAGGAAACTAGGTAGCGGGCAAGAGATCGCAATTGTTTCCCCTAATAAGAGGCATTAGGTATTGATTGTAGCCAGAGGCGATACAAGGGAGCTTCTGGAAGTTGTAGGAAGTCTCGGGGCTTCAAGTGTGCCCTCAGGCGTCCGACCTTTGTGCCCATTATCGCTCAAAGCCATCGTTAAATCGGTAAAAAAATGTAGACATCAAAGAAAATCACAGACCCTAGAATATTATTCTCTTGTCTCCGACCCCAATATCATCTCCATGATAGGGTTTCCCAACTAACGCCATTTGGACCCTTTCCATTCGCCTCGATAACATCGACAAGGAAAGTTTTTATGTCCTATTAAATAAAGATATGTCCAGTCCAGCCAATTCTATCTAAATTCGACATTTATAAACGCTTACTCAATTTATTATAAAGATAAGAAAACATTAGAGAAGCCTGAAAAGTCATTTTAAAAATTCAAAAATTGTAAAAGCAAGGATGTAGTCTAATTATTTTCGTATAATGCTGTAAAGGAAATCCATTCATTTAGAGGCTTTGTGAAGTAAACGTAGCCCTTCCATTATGCTCTATGTAACGTTTTTGTCCTTTACTTCCCTCGACCTCTTCCAACTCAGACGGAATACAGAACAATTAAATCCAACAAAATTTACCAACATGTTTTAGTAATTCATTTGTTAATTAGATACCTTTCAGAGAAATTTGTTGACAATGTTCTTTCCTGGAACTCTGGAATTCAAAAGTATATTTCTTTAGGGATGTCAAAAACAAGAGATGTTGAGCAAAAAAAAAGTTTTTTCCAGAGGTGGTGCCTGTAAGCTCCCTGCGCACTTAAATCCTCAAGTGTTGCTTCTTCTACAGGGATTAATACTGAAGACTGGTAAATTTCATGATCTCCGTCAGCCTACAGAAGGTAGATCATCTTGAAGTCACTAAATGTGATGATTGGTTTGCCCAGAAGGTGGTACCTTCTTGCGGGCACAATCATCGAAGAGTCTACCCCACACCGTAGCCCGCAACTGCCTGAGGTCCATTCTGCTGGAGAGTCTTTGCGAAGGCATTAGTTCTCCAGAATCCATCCATAGTTCCTGGAACCTTCCCTTTTTGGGCTTTGAAGAGGATAAGTCCTGCAAGGGCAAACAGGGATTTGTTGTGTTGCTTCTTCTACAGGGATTAATACTGAAGACTGGTAAATTTCATGATCTCCGTCAGCCAACATGGGCACTTTTTTTAAAGGGCCATTTTTACAGCCTCACCCCTCTCAAATGGCAAAACTTACGCCTCAATTTTGTACACGTTTGATGAAGAAAAATTTTTGTTAGTTTTTGTCTTTTATAGGTTTGACTTGAACTTTGGGATCAATTAACAAGGGCACTTTTATTAACGGTCCATTTTTATAGCGTGTTAGGACGCGTGGGTGCTGTTTCGGGGCGTGCTGTACAGTCGTAAAGTGAAGATATGACGACAATAAGGGAGCTTTTATAAGCTGGGCCTTATGAGTATGGTGTAAGAAAGGGGCCAGGGTGTAATATCTGGCCCCCGACGGGTTAAGACACATGCTACTTGCCTTCTTCCATTATAGAACACTGTTCTCACACCTTCATACTCTTTTTCCCTTCAGGAAAAACCACTCACACTCAGCCCCTTCTTGGGCCCACATGTAAATTCCTTTTGCCACATAAATAATGCTCTCATAGGGGGTCCACCGAATGGGGTTTTCTTGTCTATTTCTGCTCCCCACCAAACCTCCTTTTTTTATAAAGAGAATAAGAAATCGTCTGAAAAAATATATTTAAACAATAATCGTCTTAAATGTTATCGGTTTTGAAAGGTCTCCTGGAAGATGACTTGGAAAAAGAAAAGGGAGAATAAAAAAAATTGAAGGGAATTAATTCCGGAACGTTGGATGACGGGTATTTTCCTCCATTACGGATTCATGCCCTCCCGCCCTATTTCACGAACGTTCCTTTTCCCGGGCCCTCTGCCACTATATCCCCCACCCACGTACAATATCAGCCGGAGACGACCTTCTTTTTTCGGCCCGGCTTATTAGAAATTCCAATCTTTATGAGTTGACTTAATTTTAGTGTACTAGAACGTGGAAACGCAGTAAAATCATAATTAGACTAGGATATTTCTATTTTCTTTTATTCTAGAATGAACATTATTACCTCCTCAAAATTATTGGATCTTCTCGGTTGCTAACGCATTTATTAGGTGTACAAAATGAAACTCAGCCACAGGGAAAATTTGAATTTGTAGATTTTAGCCGAGTTTCATTTTGTACACCTAGTAGATCATTTTTTCAAAATTTTAAACATTTTAGGCGTTAAATTCCAACAAAAGTTGACCTTCTCCGTTTAAGAAGGTTATTGAAGTATAACCATTAAGAAGGTCAATTTTTAAAGGCTTGTAAATCGTAAACCGTTACAGATATTGAAAAAAATGCACTAAATAAAATCCGTTGGAAATTTAATTCTCTTTAATTTTATTCTATGTTAATTGATCCCGACGTTCAAGTCAAACCTATAAAGCTAGACAAAAACCAACAAAAATTTTTCTTCATCAAAAGTGTAAAAAGTTGAGGCGTAAGTTTTGCCATTATTGAGAGGGGTGAGGCTGTTGAGAGAGAGATGGTTGAACTCACTCTCTCAAACAGCAAAACGTACGCCAACCCGACTTGTAATATCGCATTCGCTACATTTTTATCAAAGCGTTTAGGAAGCTCGTTGATCTTAACAAATCACCTGTCATCCTCAATGTCCATCTTAGCAAATTTAAGTCAGTAGGCGCGAAAATAATTTTCAATAATAAAAGCTTGTAAACTCGTTGCGGTTGAAAACCGATTATGGTGGGAATAAACTTTTTTACCTCCTCCGACAAAGCCACGAAATATCAACAAACCGCAATTCCGAGAGAATAATTGTATCAAAACCGTAATTTTCGAAAAAGCAACTAATGAACTCACACGCCCAGATAAAAAAGGTCATTATTCAAAACGGAAGGGGGGTTCGTCGTGGCGTTTCTCTTGTTTAGTTAAATAGAGCCATTGTAAGCTGAGGTAGATAAATACGAGAGTGTTTGAGACAATGCTCCGTCACATCTGTCAAATCCTCCCTCGCTTCCTCCATGCCACAGCTGTTTATACTCTTCACCTCATCAGTCAATTTGTACCTTCAAACCGCTGAAACAACAACGCTCCCTTTGTACTAATCGTTAGCTCCCGATTGAGTCTCAAACTCCTCGATTTACTCACGTAGAGGTTTCCTGAACAATTACACTTACTTGACGACTTCACCATTTAAAATATCAGTTTCTACAAAATTAATATTGTGACCGAATATCCTCATGATGTATTCCAAAATTGTGCAGAATAAAACAGATTTTGTTCAGCTGGATGCAACAGATCATAGATGATTTCACATTGATCAATACTCTGCTAATTTTAGCCTTTTCACACTTATTAGTTAAGACGTGGGAGGTAAAAAATTTTGGCAAAGGTCCACATGCCCGGTCAGGCACTACTTTTAGATTTTTTCAATTAAAAAATTTTGCAAGTTTGAAAAAATGGGGGGCACACAACTCATCCGAAAGTATTCTCATCCGAATGTCGACTCATCCGAAAAATAATAAAAATAGAAAAAATATAAACAGACAACTCATCCGAAAGTATTCTCATCCGAAAGGGCTACGCCCCTTTTTCGGATGAGTTGACAGTCGGACGAGAATACTTTCGGATGAGTTGACAGTCGGACGAGAATACTTTCGGATGAGTTGTCTGTTTATATTTTTTTTAAATATTATACTTTAACAAAATAGAAAACAGTGAATACAACTCATCCGAAAGTATTCTCATCCGAAAATTAACGTACAAAAATTGCTACGTCGTAGAAATGAGGCAGCGTTCGACCCCCGCAAGTCACGGTCGGTTTGTTTGTTTATTTTTGCGAGGATCAGCTCGTTTTGTGACACAAGGGGGTTAATTTTTTCCTCTCGCGAGGATCAGCTCGTTTTATGACACAAGGGGGTTAATTTTTTCCTCTCGCGAGGATCAGCTCGTTTTATGACACAAGGGGGTTAATTTTTTTCCTCTCGCGAGGATGTGCTCGTTTTATGACAAAAGGGGTTAATTTTTTTTTCTCGCGAGGATCAGCTCGTTTTATGACACAAGGGGGTTGATTTTTTTTCCTCTCGCGAGGATTTGCTCACCCTGTAGGCTGCCCTGGGATGGATAATGAGCTCGGTACGCCCAAAAAGGAGTTTAAACCTTGCTGGGGTGGAACGCTGCCTCATTTCTACGACGCAGCAATTTTTGTACGTTAGTTTTCGGATGAATTGACATTCGGATGAGAATACTTTCGGATGAGTTGTATTCACTGTTTTCTATTTTATTAAAGTAGGTATATTTTTTTTAAATATAAACAAACAACTCATCCGAAAGTATTCTCATCCGAATGTCAACTCATCCGAAACGGCCACACCCCTTTTTCGGATGAGAATACTTTCGGATGAGTTGTCTGTTTATATTTTTTCTATTTCTACTATTTTCGGATGAGTTGACATTCGGATGAGAATACTTTCGGATGAGTTGTAGGCACCCAAAAAAATGTTAAGAATAAAAGTACTGGTTTGAAGAGCTTCCAACGAAAACTTCCTTAAGGAGAAGTATCTATATAGGAGGGGAAGTATAACGGAGGGAACGTAAAACGTAGAGGAAGTATGGGAGGGGGAAGTATAAGTGAAGGGTAATATAACAGAGGGTGAAGTATAACGGAGGGGGAAGTATAAGGGAACGAAAGTATAGCGGAAGGGGATGTGTAAGGGAGGGAAAGTATAAAGGATAATTTTCCAAGTTCTTTTTTTCGCAAAATTTTCCGGGTATTCCTTTTTTATTTTCGAAAATTTTCTAAGTTAGTTTTTTTTTGTTTTTTTTTTTTTTTCCGAAATTTTGTCAAAAAAAAATTTTCGGTTTTTTTTCCGAAAAATTTTTTAAGTTTTTTTGTCAAAAAAAAATTTTTTTTTTTTTTCGAAAAATTTTCCAAGTTCTTTGTTTCGAAAATTTTGTAAGTGTCAAGGTAGAAATAATGGGCTCTTTGGCCTAGGGATGTGCCTCTCGTAAAGGGTAGAAGTACGAAATTTCTCCCTACTAAAAAAAATTAATGATTAAAAAGTGACAATTTTTTAAGCTAAAAATTCTTAAAAAATATAAGGAGTAATTGGTGAAAATTTGGTGAAAATCGGACCAACGGTTCGGCCGCAATTTCAAACAGACATTTCTCCGCCATTTTTTCGAAATTCAAAAATCGCCCTCGTTAGTCTTGTTCACCGGCTAAAGAAATTTGTGTGAAAATTTGGTGAAAATCGGATGAAAACTGTGGCCGTAAAGTGTTCCGGAAAAATGCTACGGACGGCCGGCCGGAGCCACAGACAAAGTTGAGATCGGTAAAGATCAATATTCGAATTGACCCTCCGGGGTCTGGAAGACCCTTCCCCAAAAAACCGACGTGGAGGGTATCACAATAGCTTCTTTAAGGAAGTTAAAATGAGAGGAAAAGACTTTTTGGGTGATGATTCTTTCTGAAAGTTGAGCTATTCAAAAGATGCGAATATCAAATGATAAAGTCTAGTTAGTCGAATCGATCAATGAATGTTAACGAGTTTCCAGAAGTCCCGAAAAAGGTTTTAGAAAGAGGTCTTTAAGTAAGGGGTCGGATTGAATGACGTGGTGGGGTTGGTTGATGGGGGATGGAGTTCAAATGTCAGTTAATTGACGGTGAGAGTTTGCGAGGAAGTTGAGAGGGGAAGGCGAAAGGAAGCCCACGATAGTCCCTGACACGGTTCAAATCATTTCCCGACCGGTATGCCTTGCGGCCTCGCAGAATCCGATCTACTCAAACCTCCAAAAAAATAATATCAAAATGAATAAAATTCGTCGGGTATTCCTTTGAATACCAGTAATGCTTCCCCGAATCCGTCACGGTTTGTTCAGTTTCCCATGTTTATACAGGGGACCGAGAGGTCTGGTCCCCGGAATCACACGCTGCCGAGCTCCGCTGTGTCAACAACCCCGCTTTTCCTATTTCTACTTTCCGAAATCTTTACTGCATCAACATTGGTTTCTGATATACAATAAATCTATTTACTTTATAGATATTCAGAAACTTTTTTATTGAATTTTGAAGGCTTCAAGGCGTTTAAAAAAAAGCAAAGGTGCGGAGATGGCCCCAAAGGAAGAACAAACGGAGACCCTCCATATTTTGGTGAAATTTCGATGAAAATGAGCAGGGGTCAAAACCATCAGTCCTTTGGAAACAGGGCCCCAGTTTTCTAGCGACGATACTGCGCTGTAAGACCCTCACTCATAAGCCATATATTGAGGGTAATACAATACAATTGAGGCGCTCCGGGTACGAAGGGCGAACTCAACATCGGACAATTTTTTTTTTTTTTTCATTTTCAGATTCTAGACCTCTTGGTGAAAACACCCATATAATTTTTATGTTGAGTTCGCCCCTTTTTTCCCCTTTAAATACGTAAAAACCGATATGCGGCAAAGCGCTAACTGGGATATCCGAGCGGGTACGAAGGGCGAACTCCACATCCTAGTCCATAACCCCCACTTCTTTTCCCATTCCAGGGCATGACTTTTCTGTTGAGTTCGCCCGTAACGCAAAACTTTAAAATGAGAATATCTCGAAACTACGTTTTGTTGAGTTCGCCCTTCGTACTCGGAGCGCCTCAATTAAGAAATAAAAATATATGGGATTGTCACCATGGAAGTTGCTGTGCCCGCATTCAATATAAAATCGAACCGCTATGATGATAAACGTAACCCGCTTGTCCTCTCGAGTGAATACGAGATGGGTTTACCGTTTTATAGGTAAATACGCTAACGGTTATTTAAAAAAATCGCTTCCTAAAAAAAATTCGATCAAAAGTGTTTTTATTGAACACACGGGAGAAAGAGAAACCGGCACAATAGAGAAGCTTATGAAAGGATTTAAGGGGGGGTTTATGGAAAATAAAGAGCGGAGGTATTGTTACGGTTTTATCTTAAAAGTTTAATGGAGCGGTCGTCGTTTTGGATCAAGAAGTCGAGAGTAACCTGACCGAGACCGGAAGCTTTTTTTTTATGGATAGACTCATCGAAACCGTTCGAAATTCAACATGAAAAGATATTAGGTGTACAAAATTCAAATTTACCCTGTGGCTGAGTTTCATTTTGTACACCTAATAAATAAAAATTGTAGGAAATTTAATTCTCTATAAATTTGTACTTAATTATTTTTTTCTAGAATGCACCATTTTCGGAAAATAATTTTTTTTTAAATAAATTTATCTTGAAAACAGTGCGTCCTAGAGAAAAAATGAATAGAATAAAAATTAAAGAGAATTGAATTTCCAATTGATTTTATTTTGCGCATTTTTTCAATATCTGTAACGGTTTACGATTTACAAGCATTTAAAAATTAACCTTCTTAATGGTTAAACTTCAATAACCTTCTTACACGGAGAAGGTCAACTTTTGATGGACTTTAACGCCTAAAATGTTCGAAATTTTGAAAAAATGAACTACTAGGTGTACAAAATGAAACTCGGCTAAAATCTACAAAATTCAAATTTACCCTGTGGCTGAGTTTCATTTTGAACACCTAATATAATCTATTTATATTACTTCACAGCATTCAGGCCTATAGGATTATATATTCTTGATTAGGATTATCGAAGGATTACTATAATAGGTCATTCCAGGCCTCAATGTCCATTTCCTAGATTCCAACAAAGTTTTGTCAAATCACTCGGAGAGATTGAGATAGAGGGAATGGCTCACCTGACGAGGCTTTTTAAGCCGAAACGCGTCGTGAGATACCCGTTATCACAGTCATTTCTTCCTCCATTATTGGTTAATTATTTGATAAAAAATCTACCTAAAATATAACCCACTTTACGGAATACATACGGAATAAAAATTAAAATGATGATTTTGTTTAAAACTGTTTAAAACGAAGAAGAGAAACTTTATTTTTAATCAAGCACTAGAAAGTTCTTTTTGCTGGGCCAGACATCATTTAAAAAAAGAACATTTCAATAAAACCCATGAAAACATGTTTCTATTTTTCTTCTTTCATGAAGATTCAGTGAAAACATCAAAAACTACCCTTTTTTATGCAGAGAGGAAGAGAAAAAGGTACATCCTATATCGATACGATCGGAAAAAGAATTCCGAACATTATAGGGCCCCTTTGTTATGCCCATTTATTATTCACTGGAATACTACAATTTAAGGTAAAATATCCATCGACTAAAGCGAAATACATTTTGATTCTATTATTCTTTTGAGGTATTACGAAAAAAAAAAAATTGTTTTGGTTTTATCGAGTCAATTTCGCTAAGTGGACGGGAGTGAGGTAGAAAACGACTATTTTATTTGGCATTTAAATATAAAAAGGACACAACACTTTTTTTTGCCTAAAAAACAAGCTTTTCTATTGCCTATCAGCGGAGAAATACACATTTTATCGGACTTTTTTGCGGTTTCCTAGAAGAAAAAGCCACAAAAACTCCTTTTTTCTTCCTATGAACCTTTTCTTCTGTTTTTTTGGCGCTTTTCTGGACAAATGGGCCAAAATTAAAGATTTCCTCGTATTTTAAATTTAAAAAAATGTACGGTTATGAGGCAGAAGGCCTTTATTACCCAGTGGCTGTTTTCTTCAATTTTAATTTTTGAGAGGAAGAAAATTAAAATTTTTTTTCCCTCGCTAATCCATTTTCAGAAGACTCTCTGGCGTCTTCCTAGGTATCCAAGAAACCCCAATTTTTCTCAATTTTTCGGCAAAGAAAACCCATTTTTCAGATTTTAATGAATTTTTTTACGGCCAAAAAACACCCTTTTCCAACGCATTTTCGTCACTTTTGAAGGTCACTGTATGGTCCTTCGAATAAAACGAGAAAAAGGAGTTTCTAGGCCGAAGGACCATATAAAAACACCATAAACACCATAAACACCATACACCAACATCATTCATAAACACCATAAACACCTTTCTACAATATTTTTGTCCAAAACAACACCTTTTCGCCTTAAAATGAGCGTTTACCCATAATATTAAGGTCAAGAAAACCTTATTCAAATTTTTATCGCAGATAAAAACCATTTTTACCACAAACATTCGGTCCTTTTTTCTCAAAAATTTACGATGAGGAAAAAAAATCAGAAATATTTAAAAATTACTCATTTTTTTACCAAGGAAAACTGATAAATAATTCCAACGAAATAACAAAGGAGGGCATTGTTTTCTCACAAAATCAAAAACAAAAATAGCTCTTTGTATACATTTTTTTATATCGGTATGATTGTGACAAACTGAATTCTATGAAATTTACAAAAGGAGGGTCGAAATTCAACGTTTCGCAATGACCAGACGCCTCAACACACTTCTTCTTAAAATATTAGGTGTACAAAAGGAAACTCAGCCAAAGTGTTTTGAATTTTGTAGATTTTAGCCGAGTTTCATTTTGTACACCTAGTAGTTCATTTTTTCAAAATTTTGAACATTTCAGGCGTTAAAGTCCATCAAAAGTTTACCTTCTCCGCGTAAGAAGGTTATTGAAGTATGACCATTAAGAAGGTTAATTTTTAATGGCTTCTAAATCGTAAACCGTTACAGATATTGAAAAAATGCACTAAGTAAAATCTGTTGGAAATTTAATTCTCTTAAATTTTTTTTCTATTCATTTTTCTCTAGGACGCACTGTTTTCAAGATAAATTAAAAAAAAATTATTTTCCGAAAATGGTGCATCCTAGAAAAAAATAATTAAGTGCAAATTTATAGAGAATTAAATTTCCTAAAAGTTTTATTTATTAGGTGCACAAAATGAAACTCAGCCACAGGATAAATTTGAATTTTGTAGATTTTAGCCGAGTTTCATTTTGTACACCTAATAACTAAAATTTTGATACATTCTTTTTCATTTTTGCATTTTAATTCTTCGCAAGGGGGGTGATTTTATCAAATTAACCAATAATGGAGGAAGATATGACAGTGATAACGGGTATCTCACGACGCGTTTCGGCTTAAAAAGCCTCCTCAGGTGAGCTATTCCCTCTATCTTTTCACTGTGCCTGTGATAGAGGGAATAGCTCACCTGACGAAGCTTTTTAAGCCGAAACGCGTCGTGAGATACCCGTTATCACAGTCATTTCTTCCTCCATTATAGTTTAATTATTATTTTTTATTGTTAAAACATGAACTGAGTAAATGGATTAGCATAAACAGCAAAAGAAATAAGGTTCTAGTTAGTATTTCTTGAATAAAATTTCTATTTCCCGTATAAAAGGAGCACTTTGACAACTTTTTAATGAAGAGGACGTCGGATTGAACTCGAGTGATAATACCGACGACCTTGGAAGCCTGTTAACCGAGTTTCGAGAGGACGATTCTAAAGGGAGAACAAAATTTAAGCACTTTCGGGTTTAAACGGAAGAGATGCTTCATACGGGTACCAAATCACGTGTTCGAACGTGTAAACACACCGTGGGAAACTTTATGTATTCCCAGAACGATACTTTATTCAGATCCGTTTAACATATTCCAGACTATATAGAAAAAAAAAGCCGGTAAAGTACGATAGTTACGGAAGTACGGTTCGCACACTTGTAGGAAACGGGCTCCAGTGGTTCGGGACAGTAGGGGCGATAATTTAAATCAATTGATGATTAGAAGGAAAAAATCGTTATTCGTCGAAAGCGGAAATAATACGGCCTACACATGGTCTAACCGACCCGAATTTCCGGTCACCATTTAACTTCTGTGCCGATAACAAACGCAACTAGTGTCGATACCCAAGGCCGCCCTTCTACCCAACGTTTATTTTTTTTTCCCCACTAAGATCTTTACGTGAGATTCCATTAAAATAACAGTGCCAAAGCCGTTAATTTAAAAAAATCCATCAATCGTTTTGTACGACAAAATAACGACGTATAATTTAATTCGATCGTGTTCAGATTATAAAAAAGAAAAAATTTCAAATTCAAAAAATGTCAAAAAAAAACGAAGTTTTTGAAAATTTTGAGAACAGTAAGATGGACATAAATATTATTTTAGAGATAAGACAGACCTGTATAAAGTATGGTCGACGTCAAAAAAGTGGTGAGGAGAATAGTCGAGAATGTGGTTTCGAACATGCTCTAAACTTCGCACTTGTGGCACAAACACGCGAACATGAACGGTCCCGACGGTCGAGCAACGGATGAGACACTGGCTAAGTCCACGCTCTTCCCACCTTTTATAAAACGAAGGTGGCGCCCCGCACGGGCGACGGCATCACCAACATCGATTCTAATAACCCCTTTCGCGCTCCAAATTTATTTATTTTTTAACCCTTTTATTTTTTATTTTTTCTCTCCCTTAATTTCTATTTAGCCTAATTTTTTCTTCTTAAATAACTTATTTTTTGCACTAACAATTTTTATTATTTATATACGACATAACCCCGTCATAATAAATGAATTTTTAAAACAATAATGATAATTTAAAATAGAAAAGTACTTATATGAAGCTGTCCTCGAAGGGAAGTTCATGAAGACCCTTTTTTATTCATGGAGGGTGTCACAATACTTCTATCTTTGGAAAGGTTAGAAAAGTCATATCTAAATTTAAATTTTTGTTTCATTTTGTATCATTTTAAAAATCCATAAAATATTAAAGACATAACGACTGAAATATTCTCAACAATTCTCCATTAAAAATTTAAGAACCTTCAATTTTTTTTTTACCTCCAAAAAAATAAACAATGTACATATATTGAGCAAAATTAGTTTTTACCTTGATGTTAATTATTAGTTTATTAGCTATTAGTTTATTTGTATTTATAACACCAAAAAAAAAACATTATTTGTATTTGTTTATTTACTATTTTTGAGTGTAAAAACTGTGAAAACCCTAACTAGGTCAATGGCTAGTTGGGGAAGTAGTTTTCACCATTTAATTTTTCGACAAAGTACTAGTTTGAAGAGCTTACAACGAAAACTTCCATAAAGAGTAGTAAAATATAGGAGGGGGGAAGTATAAAGGAGGGGGAAGTATGATGGGGGAAGTATACAGGTATTTATAAAGGATGGGAAGTATAACGGAGGGGGAATTATAAAGGAGGAGGAAGTATAAAGGTGGGGGAATTATAAAGGAGGAGGAAGTATAAAGGTGGGGGAATTATAAAGGAGGAGGAAGTATAAAGGTGGGGGAATTATAAAGGAGGAGGGAGTATAAAGGTGGGGGAATTATAAAGGAGGAGAAAGTATAAAGGATGGGGAAGTACAAAGGAGTTGGAAGTACAAAGGAGAAATAAATATAAAGCGGCCCACAGACGCACAATATTATTGTGCAATGTGGGTTGCACACTATATTGACGGCGCCCCACAGACGCTCAATATTATTGTCCAATATGTCGGTTTCTGCAAAAAATTGTTTCGTTTGGGGTCTATATTGACGGTTGTGCAATATATTGTGCAATCTTGAGTACAGACGTACAACCACATTGTGCAAACACAAACTTTTTTACCACTTGTGTCTTGTCTGCATCCGGGTATTTTTCGCGGTATTTTCTTATTAACTCATCGTATTTCTCCGCTTTTATCATACGATTGGAATAGTCTTTGCACTTCACATCCCACAAAGCCGGAAGACCTCTATAAACTTCTATGAATTCAATCAAAAATTTTCTTTCCGAAATCTTGTCCATATTAACAAAAAAATGAAACACGAGTTAAAGTTTACAGGTTAGGTTTGTTAAACAGTTTAAAGGTTACAGAGAAACGAGAACGTGTGGTATATACTGCCAACAGACGGTACAATATTTCCCCGTTTTTACAATATAATTTCGATTTTCTGAACATCTCGCAATATATTGTAGGTACAACCTTTCAATTTCGTCTACACACGATCAATATTATTGCGCAAACAAATATGGCACAATAATATTGTGCGTCTGTGGGCCGCTTAAGGGAGGGGAAGTATAAAGGAGGGGGAAGTATAAAAGAGGAGGAAGTATAAAGGATGGGAAGTATGATGGGGGAAGTATAAAGGATGGGAAGTATAACGGAGGGGGAAGTATAAAGGATGGGAAGTATAAAGGATGGGAAGTATAACGGAGGGGGAATTATAAAGGAGGAGGAAGTATAAAGGTGGGGGAATTATAAAGAAGGAGGAAGTATAAAGGTGGGGGAATTATAAAGGAGGAGGAAGTATAAAGGTGGGGGAATTATAAAGGAGGAGGAAGTATAAAGGTGGGGGAATTATAAAGGAGGAGAAAGTATAAAGGATGGGGAAGTACAAAGGAGTTGGAAGTACAAAGGAGGGATAAATATATTGGAGGGGAAGTATAAAGGAGGGGAAGTATGATGGGGGAAGTATAAAGGATGGGAAGTATAACGGAGGGGGAATTATAAAGGAGGAGGAAGTATGAAGGTGGGGGAATTATAAAGGAGGAGGAAGTATAAAGGTGTGAGAATTATAAAGGAGGAGGAAGTATAAAGGTGGGGGAATTATAAAGGAGGAGAAAGTATAAAGGAGGGGGAAGTACAAAGGAGGAGAAAGTATAAAGGAGGGGGAAGTAAAAAGGAGTTGGAAATACAAAGGAGGGGAAAGTACAAAGGAGGGATAAATATAAGGGAGGGGAAGTAAAAAGGAGGGGAAGTAAAACGGTGGGGAAGTAAAGAGTAAAAGTAAAAAAAAGTAAAAGTAAAAAAAAAGGTTAAAAAGAGTAAAGTAAAAGAGGGGTAAGTACATAGGAGGGGGAAATAAAACGGAGGGGAAGTATAAAAGAGGGAAAGTATAAAAGAGTGGAAGTATAAAATAGGGGAAGTATAACGGAGGGGATTTTTTTTTTCATAAAAATTTTCTTTTTTTGAAAAATTTTCCAAGTATCAAAGTAGAAATAATGGGATTTTTGCATAAGTCCGGCCGTACGGCCGGCCGGAACCACGAACAAAGTTGAGATCGATAAAGATCAATTTCCAATTTGACCCTCCGGGGTCTGGAAGACCCTTTCCCTAATACCCGACATGGAGGGTATCACAATGTCTTCTTAAGGAACTTAAAATCAGACCTTATTGTTATCAAACTAAATTTTCTTTGGGTAAAAATAATTCACCCTAGCCCTAACAAGAAAGAAACTATTTTCTAAATCGAATACATTTAAAGTACAAAGCACTGATTTTTTTTTGATTCCACGATAAAATACAAAAGCAAAATTAAAAGGTAAAGGGGTCAAAGTTTTTTTTATAAGCGTGAGGAAATTTTTTTAACAACGATAACAAAACAACGATATTTCACATCATTTCCACCCTGGCACGGTCACCTGTCAACGGCCTTCCCCACCTTTCTGGCTCGAAACGATTTGAGCCGATTTGAAAAACAACGAATTGTAAAATTGCTTTCCGTCGCCTTTCAAAAATATTCATAATTTGAAGGACACGGGTTCAATCCTTATGTTGAAGGATTTTTTTTAAATAAGTTAAAAAACACCTCTTTTCTATAGTCAATCCCATTTTGCTCCAAATTTTCTAGCCATCTGCATGAGAAAATTTTAATTAAAACTTAATTAAATTCTTGCAAAGCGTTTTTCTTTGTGCGAAAGAGGATAAAATAAGGAGACTTTCGGATATAAGGGGTCCTTTTCAAATTGCGTTTTTTCTCTCTCTTTCTTTTTACGCCTACGAATAAGTAGAAAGTAAATATAATTTAAACTGTTGGTTTTTGAGGTTAAGATGAAAGGATGAGGATACACATGAGACGTTTGAGCCTCCTCCCGTTTTCTTCACAGATCCAACACCCTCGAAACACCGTCTCCTGCTGTCGCAATTACAGACAAACTTGTCCTTTGGGAAATTAGCCTTGGAAGCTTTGGGTCAAGGATCGTTTCATCCCTTCATCTTCCCTTCTCCACCTCTCCAGGATTATTAAACGCTTATAAGGTTTCTATTAATGAAGAAAATCATGTTGTGATCTTTTAATTGAAATATTGGTGTACAAAATGAAACTCGGCCACAGGGTAAATTTGAATTTTGTACATTTTAGCCGAGTTTCAGTACACCTAGTAGTTCATTTTTTCAAAATTTTAAACATTTAAGGCGTTAAAGTCCATCAAAAGTTGACCTTCTCCGTGTAAGAAGGTTATTGAAGTATAACCATTAAGAAGGTTAATTTTTAAAGGCTTGTGAATCGTAAACCGTTACAGATATAGAAAAAATGCACAAAATAAAATCTGTTGTAAATTTAATTCTTTTTAATTTTTATTCTATTCATTTTTTCTCTAGGACGCACTGTTTTCAAGAAAAATTTATTTAAAAAAAATGTTTTTTCCGAAAATGGTGCATCCTAGAAAAAAATAATTAAGTTCAAATTTATAGAGAATTAAATTTCCTACAATTTTATTTATTAGGTGTACAAAATGAAACTCAGCCTCAGGGTAATTTGAATTTTGTAGATTTTAGCCGATTTTCAGTAAACCTAGTAGTTCATTTTTTCAAAATTTTAAACATTTTAGACGTTAAAGTCCATCAAAAGTTGACCTTCTCCGTGTAAGAAGGTTATTGAAGTATAACCATTAAGAAGGTTAATTTTTAAAGGCTTGTAAATCGTAAACCGTTACAGATATTGAAAAAATGCACTAAATAAAATCTGTTGGAAATTTAATTCTCTTTAATTTTTATTCTATTCATTTTTCTCTAGGACGCACTGTTTTCAAGATAAATCTATTTTAAAAAAATTATTTTCCGAAAATGGTGCATCCTAGAAAAAAATAATTAGGTACAAAATAGAGAATTAAATTTCCTACAATTTTTATTTATTAGGTGTACAAAATGAAACTCAGCCACAGGGTAAATTTGAATTTTGTAGATTTTAGCCGAGTTTCATTTTGTACACCTAATATATAAGTTTTGTTTGATTTTCGTGAGCGTCGTTGACCTTTTTTGCTTAAAGGCAATATAAAAGTAAGCTTCTTATTTCCTGAATTTGTAATTTATGACCCTCTTTGTTTTTTCTCCTTCTCTGAACTCATCAGATCCTCTCAAAGGATTAAAAACTTGGGAAAGAAGAAGGCAAGAAATTAATTATCTGAATATTGTCCGTCTATGAGCGTTAGGGAACGATAATGGTTGAGTTTATAAAGGGATCCGTGAAGAGCGGATTTATTGTGGCGACGCAGCCAGTTCCTGAGCGTTATTATCTCCTAAGGTAAATATTAGATTAGAAGTGAATCCCGCGGAAACATTATCTTCTAACCGCAGGTTAATTAAAATGGAGACTAACCCTACTCTGCGCCTCCGTTCGCCCACCCTTCTCGTTAGTGGTTATTGTACTTTTAATAGCAGGCTGCGGACTGGGCGGGGGGTACTGCTGCTGATGAGATACTGGTAAACCAAAAAGGGGAGGGCGGTTAAATCTTGTTATTCACCGTGAGCGCCAAATAGGACGTGTACACAGGGGGTAGTTACGGGGAACGTCGGCTCATTGTGCCAAACTAACATCCTCATATTGACTCATATAGGCTAAATTACTACCTCATATTCTCCTTGTTTTCAAACAAACTTTTTATTTTCTCTGCTGAAAAAAATTAATTTTGCGAGACACTTGTTTGCAGTCTTCTTTACGCTATCGTGCTCCCACTTCAGCTTTCTGTCAGTTCAGCTCAAACAGACTCGGTCAAACTTTACCAATCATAGCGGGAAGGCACATGTCACGTGAAATACCAACTCAACGCTCCATGTCCCCCTAAACTCCGCTGAGCACATATTGCCAAAGTTAACTTCCTCCACCCCTTTCAACCCCGGTTACATTCTAAATTGATACGTAATAAAGAAAAGTTAAAAGTGAAAATTTTACAAAGGCGTAGATCGGAAATTGATTTTAGCGAGAGAGGCCAGTCTAGACAGTATGGGTTGGAAAATGGACCAGTCGGCCTCCCCTCTGTTATTTATAATGCCTAACTGCAGCCGCCTCTGCAATCTCCTTTAAAGAATTGAAAACCATTTCGGCCTTTAATGCCATTTTCATTTTTCCCCCCCACTATTTTAACAGTTCCAAAGGTCTTTAAATTAAATCTACCTTTCAATTAAAAAAAGCGTCTTTTATTCTCAGGTTTTTCATTCTCTCAACACCTCAATTTTGTTGGCTTCAATCAGCCTCAGCCCTAAGTGAATTCCCAAAAAACGAGCTTCTCTCGTTTTGTCAAAATCAACCGCTAAGAGAACCCCAAAACCAGATTTTCCGAAATTTCTCGCAATTTTGTGGCCCTAGAAAATTCTTTGCAATAAAAGTTTTGCGCGTTGCGGCCAAACTAATGGTCCAATCTTCACCAAATACTACTTATAATAATTATGTATGATTTATTAGCAAAAAAAGTACTGGTTTGAAGAGCTTCCAACAAAACTTCCTTAAAGAGATGTATAGGTATAGGAGGGGGAAGTATAACGGAGGGGGAAGTATAAGGGAGGGGAAGTATAACGAAGGGGAATGTACGATGGATGTAATGGGAATGTACGAATGTACAGGGAATGTACTCGTATAAGGGAGGGAAAGTATAAAGGAGGAGGAAGTATAAGGAAGGGGAAGTATAGCGGAGGAGGAAGTTTTGTCCGAAAAATTTTCTAAGTTCTTTTTATTTTGAAAATTTGGGAATGTACGGGCAATGTACTCGTATAAGGGAGGGAAAGTATGAAGGAGGAGGAAGCATAAGGAAGGGGAAGTATAACGGAGGGGGAAGTTTTTTTTTCGAAAAATTTTTTAAGTTCTTTTTATTTTGAAAACTTGGGAATGTACGAATGTGCGGGGAATGTACTCGTATAAGGGAGGGAAAGTATAAAGGAGGAGGAAGTATAAGGAAGAGGAAGTATTGTATAATGGAGAGGGAAGTTTTTTTTCCGAAAAATTTTCTAAGTTCTTTTCATGTATTTTGAAAATTTGGGAATTTACGAATGTACGGGAATGTACTCGTATATGGGAGGAAAAGTATAAAGGAGGAGGAAGTATAAGGAAGGGGAAGTATAACGGAGGTGGAAGTTTTTTTTCCGACAAATTTTCTAAGTTCTTTTTATTTTGAAAATTTTTCTAGGTATCAAGGTAGAAATAATGGGATTTTTGCCCAAAAGAGGTCCCTCTAGTTAGACGTGGAAGTATGGAATTTCTCCCTACTAAAATGATAATTATTGTAAAAAAAATTTTTAATTTAAGGAGTAATTGGTGAAACTTTGGTAGCGAATTTTGTAAATTTCAAAGACACATCTCCGCCATTTTTTCAAAATTCAAAAATCGCTACCGTTGCATTCTTGTTCAACAGCTTAAGAAAGTGTGAAAATTTGGTGAAAATCGGTTGAAAACTGTGGCCGTAAATTTTTCCGGAAAAAAATGCTACGGAAGGACGGCCGGCCGGCACCACAGACTAAGTTGAGATCGGTAAAGATCAATATTCGCAATGACCCTACGGGGTCTGGAAGATCCTTCCCCAAAAACCCCACGTGGAGGGTATCACAATAACTTCTTTAAGGAAGTTAAAAAGAACAGTTTTTCGATTTTTCCTACCTCTTTTAACCGAGAAAACCTCTTTTTACTAGATTTTTAGGTGTTTTCTTTGGTCGAGGGGCACCTTAGTAACATTTTTGACATGTTTTGTGTCTTTGGTGACTGAGAAAGTAAGAAACAATCCGTCGATATCATTAGGAAAAATCCATGCTTGATAAAATAATTATAGATACTAATTACGATCACGAAGAGGGAAGCAAATCAATCTTCTGACTTAATGATAATAATTAAACCCCAATCAATCATAAATTTTGTGTGTTTTGTGTCCCCTTTTTTTGTTCTTTAAATTAGTCGCTAAAACGTAGGTAGACAAAAGGGGGGTGTCGTGGTTCACGTGACCGGACTCCGGGAATGATAAGAGATAAAAGGTCGACCTCCCCCCTCCTTAGCGCTTGTATAAACATTTGAAACCTCCTGTGGACGCGAATGGGTCGAATAGCTTCACGAAATTGAGGCGTGACGCATTCATTTCGCTACGCCGCGAAACCTTGTTTAACATGCACGACTTCATTGACTGTCAAAATTTAAGATATGATCGAATCGCATGAGACTAAAAAAACCAACATTTTAAAATTGATAAGAAAATCGCCAAAAGCGTCATCGATCATTTTCTCAAAAAGTTTTGATAAATTTTATTGGTTTTGTAGTCTGATGTAAATCAACAGAAGGGGAATGTCAAAGTGGACGTCAGTAACAGTAGGCTCCAGGGCGAGTTTTCCTTTAATAAATTGCCGTTGATATTTTCCTCCTGAAATAAAATAACCAAGGGATATGTCACTGTAGGAATAGCTGAATCTTTTTTTCTCTCTTTCTTTCTTGTCAACCAGCAGGACTTCCTTTGCCCAACTGAATTGCCGGAGACTTCCTCCGAAGGGGGTAAACAACATTAAAAAAGGAGTTTTATTACTAAATTATTTCGACGGTGACATCTATTCTGCTTGGAGAGATTGGTCTGAGTTTAATCTGAGGATGATCTACAAAGGTTTCATGGAAATTGGATCTCCATTGGTGTGCACTATTATTAAGCATGTACAAGAGATTTGAATGCAATATCGATCCTCCTTTAATCTCGACCCCCCTTCGGCGTAGCCTGAAACCTGCTTTGACTCGATTGTCAAATTGATTAAATTTATGATTACATCAGATAATTAAACTGAGGGAGGAAAACATGAAAAAATTGGCAAGCCTGAAAGAGGTTTTCTAATCTGACAAGAGGAAAGCCTGCCCTGAGGGTGTTTGGAAAGAGGCTACTCCTATAGATCTGACACTACCGCATACAAAGGTCCTCATCTCCTGTCAGAGGATCATATCAACTCACCTCCCTTATTTATTTTGACCACCCTTCTTCCATCCCGAAAAAGAACCTCCGAGAGAAAAATGGGTGGGGGATTGACGTGGTTGAAAAAAAGATTTATTACAAGAGGATCATTCAACTTGAAAAATCCTCCTGAAACTGACAGGTTTAAATAGAAAATTTTTTTAAAAATATTTCAACTACAGTAATTTGTTGGTGTAATTTAAAAGTAACATTAAGCAATAAGAAAGGAAGCCTCTTGGAGATGGAAGATAATCTAATGAAAAGTGAGGCATAACAGACGGGTTAATGGCTCAATAAAACATGAAACGCTAGCGTGACGAGTATCACTCGGAATTTAAAACAGACCTTATGCATTCTGTTTACATCAGATAAAACTCGAGAAGGGGGATACCGAAAAAAAAGAAAAACCCCTAATGATCATTCCCGCAGATTAATATTATTGTGACATTTCACACCCTTCTCTAATTTTCTTGTCTTCGATAATGGTTTAGAGGCACGGAAATTCCGTAAGGAAATTTTCCTCAAGCCGTAAAGGTGATTAAATTATATTATCTTGGAATTTTCCGATAGGTACTTACTAAGAAAATATTTTAACATGGTAAATTAGAGGATAAATTCCTGATTAAACGAAATTTAGTGTTTTAGAGACACGTTTTTGCCTTACTGAGAGTAGTTGAGGACCAATACAAACAGGATTATATAAAAATTTAGCTTTCCCGCAATTATAGCGTTAAAAAACGCCCTAAAATCTAGATTTTTCACCTAACAATCGAATTATTAAGGCTTTTGCGGTAGACAGCTAGATAAAAAAAGGCCGGTTCTAGCCCATTTGGAGGCTGAGTGGTAGCCTCGTTCCTCCGCCCACCCTTCCGCCTTGCCAATCCCCTCCAGCTGTCCCACAGTCTTCGCCCTTGAAGCTTCCTCCTACCACCTTAAGAGAGGCACATCCGTCGGGCAAAGAGCCTATTATTTCTACCTAGACACTTTTCAATTTTCAAGAAAAATTTTCGAAAAAAAGTATGTACTTAAAATTTTTTCAGAAAAAAAGCGCATTCTCCCTTATACTTCCCCTCCCGTATACGTCCCAATTGAAAAAAAAAAAAAAAAAAAAACTCGGAAAATTTCAAAAAAAACTCGGAAACTTAAAAATAAACTCCGAAAATTAAAAAAAAAACTCGGAAAATTTTTCAAAAAACAAACTTGGAAAATTTTTCGAAAAAAAAAACAAACTTTCTCCTCCCTTATACTTCCCCTTCTCTATACTTCCCCCTCCTTTATACTTTCGTTCCCTTATACTTCCCCTTCCGTTATACTTCCTCCTCCCATATACTTCCCCCCTCCTATATTGTTACTTCTCTTTAAGGAAGTTTTCGTTGGATGCTCTTCAAACAAGTACTTTTTTGCTCTTTTTGGACATTCTGATGGTAGAAATGTAACGCAGACTATTTTATTCATGTAATTTATTTTTCATTTAATGCTATGTCTTAGAGGGAAAAAAAAGTAAGATTGTCACAGTTGGATAAAGAAGATGAGAAAGTGACAGAGGCCAATAAACCACAAGTTGTGGGACCGCTATAAATAATGGTAAACCCGAAGCCAATGTGTCTTCTTTTTTTTCTGACCGACAGACCTAAATAAAAATCAGGGTATAAATAAATAATTTCCCTTTCGATTTATCTATATTTGAGAGAAGAAAGTGTGAGATTTCCTCTCCTCTAATCTTGAGAGATATTCATGTTTTATTCAAGTTGTAATCTTTATCCCATTAGAATCGTTACTTGGTGACTTCACCATTAAGATTAGGAAGTGTAAATCTTGAATGTCGCGCGCGGTTTTGTTGAAAGTATGAGAGTTCCCATTGTGCTAGCCCGGGCGAGCCAGTGCCGCGCGAGATTTATCTTGTGGCTCTGCCTCGAGAAATCTTATTAACATGCATGGAACAAAGCCTTCTCCTTCTTCATCTGTCCCTCCCCTCTCGCCAACAAGCTCTTGAATTGAAATTAACACTAGTTCCGATTTAACTTAGGGAAACACACAACTCCTTGGTTAGTAAAGAGGGAGGTCGGAGGATTATATGTATGACATTTACATGGTGATATTGTGCCTTTATGTCCCGAGCTTCTGTTTAATTCAGAGCGATAGCGAGCACCCAGACCCACTTTGATATGTAATTAACATAGACCCTCAAGTTATGGTCTCGAATTGGACTGCCAGTTAACCCCAACCGGGAATTACTAAAGATTTCATCAACAAAATGAATCAAATTTAAATTCAAATTCAACCAAAACATTTTGAAAAATATTCATAATTAGAAAATGTATTTGAATAGCTCGCTCGAGAAACGTTGAATGTAGCAAAGTTCTATTTTACAGAAGATTGAACTTCGTCAACTACAGAGAAACTGGTAAACTAATGAGTTAAACAACGTTTTTCCAACAAATCAAAGCACGATTTGCCCCCTTTTTGCGCATTATCGGCTGTCTAGCGGTTTGAAAAATAACTAATTGAAGGTTGGATTCAATCATGGAAGGGACGCAGATGTCCATCAAAAACCGACTTTTGAAAAAATCGACATCCAACGTTTTTAACTTCATTAAAAAAGCTGTTGTGATACCCTCCACGTCGGGTTTTTGGGAAAGGTCAGACCCCGGAGGGTCAAATCGAATATTGATCTTTACCGATCTAAACTTTGTCTGTGGTGCCGTCCGTAGCATTTTTTTCCGAAACACTTTACGGCCTCAGTTTTCAACCGATTTTCACCAAATTTTCACGCAAATTTCTGTAGTCTGTGAATAAGAAGCTGGCGAGGGTGATTTTTGAATTTCGAAAAAATGGCGGAGATGTCTGTTTGAAATTTAAAAAAATTCGCTGTGGCCGAACCGTTGGTCCGATTTACACAAAATTTTCTCCTATTACTCCTTATATTTTTTAAGAATTTATGGTGTAAACATTAATTATCATTTTAGTAGGGAGAAATTACATACAGTAGACCCTCGTTTATCCGTACTAATTGGTTCTCGACCAAGCGCGGATAACGCGAAAAACGGATAATCGAGGTTTTTCTTTTAGAGTTTAATAATTTTATTGGCAACGAAAATGATGTAACTATAAAGTTTCGTAGTCATTTTATATGGTTTTTGGGTCGTCCGTATTGTTTTTAAATTTTTCAGGTTATTGTTTTTAAATTTTTCAGGTTAATTAAGTGACTCTTCGGACGTTTTTTTCTTTTATTGACTAGTTTCGAGCCTATTCAGCTCCTCATCAGACTGCAACAATTTTTTACAATATTCTATACTCCCTCCCTTATATTCCCCTCCCTTATACTTCCCCCTCCTATTGGTACTTTTCTCTAAGGAAGCTCCCATCGGGGCCAGCTCCACACTAGTGCTCTTCAGAATAGCCATTCATTTGGTTAGAATCTTAAAAATCTTACAAACGAAAGGTCCATTTCAGGGCGTCGTGGTGGCCGCGCGTGTTAAGGCGTTGATCCCAAACAATGCGATACGGCGTTCATCTATGGGGTCCAGGGTTCAAAGCGGGCGGCCCCCAAATTGAATCTAAGGAACCTAAGTGGATTTTTCTGATGGAAAACACCACTGACGCGAGGGGGATTATAAACTCTTAATTCTTCTTCTTGGTTTGATGCTATTATTGTTAAATGGCTAGGTTCTTTAATGGATTTATAGCACTTGTTTTTTGGTTGATTTTTTATTCAGACATGTTTCGATCAAAACCCTTGATCTTCATCAGTGAATCTGTGAAACGACATAATTACTATAATAACAAAAGACCTTATTGTAATAAGCATGAAATTACTAAAAACATAAAGAGAGAGCACATTTGATAAATTTTAAAAAATAGGTAGATACAAAAAGGGGTAATTAAAAGTATTTAAAAACACTTTCACTTACAATTTTTTGGTGTTTTAATGATTACATCGAAAATATATTTTGTCCATCCTGGGTGTAAATTCTCTTTTTAATTGAAGCTAAAATAACATAAAATTTAATAACTATTACTTATTGTTGAACTCTTATTTTTACCATATTTTTTGGTTTCTCGATTACTACATTTTTTAAACAAACACATTTTTTCGATATTGTTTTCTCTTTCTTAAGAGTAACCAATTTTTAAAAAAAACCAATTTAGAGTAATAAAATTTAAATAATATAAAAATAACGCATGCTTTTAGAACGGAAACTTTTAAAACTATGAAAAAACAGTGGTGACTAGAATTTGTTTATTCTTTTAATTAGGGATTAGATTAAACATAAATAGATTTATTAATAAAATTCTTGTTAAAAGGTAGTAAAAGTATAAATTATTGCTCTAAAAAATTAACTGTAGTATATTGTTATTATATTGACATTTTTTCTAAAACTACAATGTCATTGACAATTTTTACATGTCACACACGGGAAAACTATGACACACACGGGAAAAAAAAATTCTACAACCTCAACACCAATACTTACAATTATTTTTTTTTTTTTTTTTTTTTTTATATCTTGTGGAGCCTACCTAATCTGATGAAGATGTTAACGTACATGTTATGTTTTTTCATTGGGCCCTCTATCATTTAGGGCTGATTCATTTTGAAAGATTTCAATCTAGAAATCTAGAAAATCTAGACCCTAGTACTGCTCTCAGTAAACATTGTATAACCCTTTACACTCATTCAATTTAGATGATCCAAAAATACTATATCGAACCGAACCTTAGTAAACGATTAATTTTAGAAAACATTGAAATCTTTCAAATGAATCAGCCCAATGATAGAGGGCCCAATGAAAAATCAATAACATGTACGTTAACATCTTTCATCAGATTAGGTAGCTCCACAAGAAAAAAAAAAAAAAAAAAAAAAAAAAAAAAAAAAAAAAAATAAAGTTATTGGTGTTGTTGAGGTTGTTTTCCCGTGTGTGTCATAGTTTTTCCCGTGTGTGACATGTAAAAAATTGTCAATGACATTGTTAGGTTTAGAAAAAATGTCAATATAATAAAATATACTACAGTTAATTTTTTAGAGCAATAATTTATACTTTTACTACCTTTTAACAAGAATTTTTATTAATAAATCTATTTATGTTTAATCTAATCCCTAATTAAAAGAATAAACAATTCTAGTCACCACTGTTTTTTCATAGTTTTAAAAGTTTCCGTTCTAAAAGCATGCGTTTTTTTATATTATTTAAATTTTATTACTCTAAATTGGTTTTTTTTAAAAATTGGTTACTCTTAAGAAAGAGAAAACAATATCGAAAAAATGTGTTTGTTTAAAAAATGTAGTAATCGAGAAACCAAAAAATATGGTAAAAATAAGAGTCAACAATAAGTAATAGTTATTAAATTTTATGTTATTTTAGCTTCAATTAAAAAGAGAATTTACACCCAGGATGGACAAAATATTTTCGATGTAATCATTAAAACACCAAAAAATTGTAAGTGAAAGTGTTTTTAAATACTTTTTAATTACCCTTTTTGTATCTACCTATTTTTTAAAAATTTATCAAATGTGCTCTCTCTATGTTTTTAGTAATTTCATGCTTATTACAATAAGGTCTTTTGTTATTATAGTAATTATGTCGTTTCACAGATTCACTGATGAAGATCAAGGGTTTTGATCGAAACATGTCTGAATAAAAAATCAACCAAAAAACAAGTGCTATAAATCCATTAAAGAACCTAGCCATAAACTCTTAAGTTTGAAAACCCTCTTACAAATTGATAATTACAAAAAAAAAAAATAACGACCCATGGCTGATAGCTAGCACTAAGGCCAAAAAAAAAAAAAAAAAAAAAAAAAAAGTCCATTTGTGAGTTTTGAAGAATGAAATTCATTTGTTTTAATGTATAAGACATTTATTATTATTATATTTAAATATTGTTTTCATAAATTTTTGCACTTTAATGAAACATCAACTTTAAAAAAAATTGTAATCTCTGTAAAATAAAACCAAAAAAAGTTTTAAAATGAAAACTTACTTTTAATATTTCCCTTTTGTCGGTAGACGGTTGACATTCCCTTCCAAAGGACAAATAGGTGAAGGCGGATATGAGTTTTTAATCTTGCCAGATTTTTAGTCGAAATGGGGAGAAAAAAAAAAGAGCCTAATACCGATCAACCTTACAAACGTCAATAACAGGAAAAGCGTTTTTTTTTATTCCACACCTCTCCCTCTTTCGCTCGTACGTGTTCAATTCCCCTTTTGAATTCTTGAGGTCTATATTAAAGGAAAAAAAAGGGCAGGAGTAAATTTTCCGGAATTATAAAATAGAAAAAAATTTAAAAATGTTTATAGAAAATAATGAAAACGGTTTTTTTGGTGTCGAAGAAGTTTAAAAGGTTTGATGTCATTTTTTGCTTGAAAGAATTTTGAAAAATGGGGTTACGGGAGTTAAAAAAAGTTGTTTCGTGACCGGACTAAAGAAAGCGTCACCAACGAGATAAGCCTTGTTGTCACATCAGTAATTAGAAGTAGTTTAGGATCACGCCAACTTCCACCTTATCAACCGTCCGTTTTATCAACTGTTTTATCACACACCCCGAAATTCGAGCGAAATCCTGCGGGGGTTTTGATCTTCTAAAAAGGTTTTGAATTTAAAATTCCGTTTATATCTCCGGTAAGATCTCCCACCAGGAATCAGATGTTTTGTCGAGAAAAGAAGCCTCTCTGAGGTGAAATGGAAATTACGTGGGAATGCAAATCTATTCCCTTTTGGCATACGTTTCAAACTTCTAAAAGAGGAGAAAAAAAAACCTTTTATGACAGGAAAGATTTTCCGGTAAATATTTCCCTCTTGATGTTTATTCAGTGTTCCGGTCACAAAAATAAAGCATCATTAACCCACAGTTTCGCTCTTTTGTCCCAATTCTACCCTTTTGTTATTTTGTCACCCTTTTTTGAAGGGTTAATCATTTTAAAAATTATTTATTTACCCACAAACCGTAGTTAACGTGATGATAACCAAATTGGGAAATCGTACAAGCCTTGACCGTGACGATACCGGAATTTTCCGGGTAGTGACCAGCGATAATCGGATCAGAGGGAAGAGAGTGCAAAAGCGAACAAAAAAAAAATGGAATCTCCCAATCTGAATAGCGCTGACCCATCCTTTCATCCTGAAACAAGATTTGTAATAAAGCGGTATACTTTTCCAATTTCACGCATTCTACAGAGAGAAGGAAAAAAAATTGGAATTGGAATAATTTAAAACCTGTTGCCAATAAAACGTGAAAATGTTAATTTAAAAAATATATGGCCATAATAAAAGAAAGAGGCGTAAATGTACAGCAATAAAAATTACACCAATTATAAAAGTTTATAGCAGGTTTTCTACACTCTTAGTAATTATTTGTATTAAAATACATCAGAGAAAGAGAGAAACAGTAAACAGGAATATTTCACGACCGCTTTCGGCTTAATAAGCCTCATCAGGTGACTTTCCCTTTTCATCAGGTGAATTCCTTTTTATTTTTTCTCTCTTCCTCTGATGTAAGAACTTCCTTAAAGAATTATCGTGATACCCTCCACTCAGGTTTTTGGGGTCTTTAAATCGAATATTGATCTTTACCCATCTCAACTTTGTCTGTGGTGCCGTCCGGCCGTAACATTTTTTCCTGAACACCGTTGGTCCGACTTTCGCCAAATTTTCACGAACTACTTCTCATATTTTTTAGGAATTTTTGGTGTAAAAAATTATCATTTTTTGACATCATCATTTTAGTAGCGATAAATTTAATACTTACCACTCCTTTATACTTTCCCCTCCGTTATACTTCCCCTCCTTAATACTTCCCCCTCTACATTGTCCTACAATACACCTACTTTTCACGAATTACTCCTTATATTTTTACTAATTTTTGATGTAAAAAATTATCATTTTTTGACATTATCATTTTAGTTTCGAGAAATTTCATACTTACCCCTCCTTTATACTTTCCCCTCCGTTATACTTCCCCTCCATAATCCTTCCCCTCCTTAATCCTTCCCCCTCTACATTGTCCTACAATTCACCAAATTTTCACGAATTACTCTTCATATTTTTCACAAATTTTTGGTGTAAAAAATTATCATTTTTTGACATCATCATTTTAGTAGCGAGAAATTTCATATTTACCCCTCCTTTATACATTCCCCACCGTTGTACTTCCCCTCCTTAATACTTCCCCCTCTACATTGTCCTACAATTCACCAAATTTTTACGAATTACTCCTCATATATTTTACAAATTTTTTGTGTAAAAAATTATTTATTTTTGACATTATCATTTTAGTAGCGAGAAATTTTATACTTACCCCTCCTTTATACTTTCCCCTCCGTTATACTTCCCTCCTTAATACTTCCCCTTCTACATTGTCCTACAATTCACCAAATTTTCACGAATTACTCCTCATATTTTTTACGAATTTTTGGTGTAAAAAATTATCATTTTTTGACATCATCATTTTAGTAGCGAGAAATTTTATACTTTCCCCTCCGTTATTCTTCCCCTCCTTAATACTTCCCCTTCTACATTGTCCTACAATTCACCAAATTTTCACGAATTACTCCTCGTATTTTTACGAATTTTTGGTGTAAAAAATTATCATTTTTTGACATCATCATTTTAGTAGCGAGAAATTTCATACTAACCCCTCCTTTATACTTTCCCCTCCGTTATACTTCCCCTCCTTTATACTTTCCCCTCCGTTATACTTCCCCTTCTACATTGTTACTTCTCGTTAAGGAAATTTTCGTTGGAAGCTCTCAGGTGATTTTTTTACATGTAAAAATTACAGTTAAAACATTTTAATCGATTTTGGTCTTTTTTTAACTCCTTTTTTTTTTCTTACAACAAAAGCTTGAATTGAAGGTAAGTTGCCCTTAATGATAATAGCCAGGACACTCAAAAACGTTGGAAAAGGGGGGGTGGAAGAATGGTTGCAGCTAACAATAGAGGACCCCCGTGTGGGCACTGTAATGCTTTTCCCTTTCCAATTGCTCGCTGAAGAGTGGGAGAGGTGGTCGTCGGTGAAAAACATTCGGACGTGTGCGTGTCGGACCAACGGAGAATCTCCCACTTGGCCTAAATAGGGGCGTTGCGGAGTATTTCATTAGTATCGCGTTGTCTAATGACGACCGGTATACGTGTCTCTATAGCTTACTTCATTTTTCAAGTACCACCCCTAGCGAGCCCTTCATTTTGGATTTTCACTTGTACCCCTTGTCAGGTTTATGATGTATATGCATGCGTTAACAACGGCTACTGCATTTCCATGCAATTATAATGGCTCTTCTCCTTTAAAAACACCACGTTTTTGTTTCGTGTCGGAATAAAAAAATTCTTAATCACTTTTCTGCTTGAATAGCATTCGGCCCTTTTATTTCACCCGCTAGGCCCAGAAGGGCGTATATTTATAAGAAGAGGTGTAGTAGTAATGAGAAGTTCAAGTTCACTCTGCCCTTAAAAATTACTTTTTGATACCTAAAAAAATTTACAGATTTTTTTTAAATCCTTGTAAAGTCATCAAAATATCATTGCACTATTGTATTAGGTGTACAAAATGAAACTCGGCTAAAATCTACAAAATTCAAATTTACCCAGTGGCTGAGTTTTATTTTGTACACCTAATAAATAAAACTTGGAGGAAATTTAATTCTCTATCAATTTGCACTTAATTATTTTTTTCTAGAATGCACCATTTTCGGAAAATAATTTTTTTAAAAAATAAATTTATCTTGAAAACAGTGCGTCTTAGAGAAAAATGAATAAAATAAAAATTAAAGAGAATTAAATTTCCAACAGATTTTATTTAGTGCATTTTTTCAATATCTGTAACGGTTTACGATTTACAAGCATTTAAAAATTAACCTTCTTAATGGTTATACTTCAATAACCTTCTTACACGGAGAAGGTCAACTTTTGATGGACTTTAACGCCTAAAATGTTCAAAATTTTGAAAAAATGAACTAGGTGTACAAAATGAAACTCGGCTAAAATCTACAAAATTCAAATTTACCCTGTGGCTGAGTTTCATTTAGTACACCTAATAATACGTTTCTAAACTGACTTATAGAAAAAGGGACACCCTATACAACTAAATTAAAATTCATTGCTTGCAATCAATTCTTCGGCAAAAAACAAGGGGGCGTTAAATTCTGCTTTTTTTTCCGATCTTCAACATCTTAAGGGCCATCATATCGGCAGAGCATTTTGTTTCTAAAACAAAAGATCGCAGCACTTTCGCCCCAAAATTGCTTTCCTATATTTGAGCACTAAAAATTGTCAAAAAATTTGTAACAATCGCTAGTTCTTAATAGTTTGGAAATGTCTATACGGTCTTGGGAACAGTTTTAACCAAAAAAAATTTCCTCTGGAAAATGGAAAACTTACTTTTCTACTGAAACATTTTTTCCAAAAAAAACGCTAGCCATTTTGTAGGCTTTGACGAGCTCTTTCCAAAAATATTATATAAGAAAATCCGATGAATAGATTCGTCGTAATCCTTTTACAACAATTTTGAGGGAAAATACCCGCATGCAATTAGGAGTAGATATGAGGTGCTCCGGGTACGAAGGGCGAACTCGACATCGGACAATTTTTTTTAACTTCCTTAAAAGAAGTTATTGTGATACCCTCGACGTCGGGTTTTTGGGGAAGGGTCCTCCAGTTTTTTTTTTTTTTTTTCATTTTCAGATTCTAGACCTCTTGGTGAATACACCCATAGAATTTTTATGTTGAGTTCGCCATTTTTTCCCCTTTAAATACGTAAAAACCGAAACTTTAAAATGCGAATATCTCGAAACTACGTTTTGTCGAGTTCGCCCTTCGTACCCGGAGCGCCTCATATTTTGTTGGACTGTCTGGTTTTTAGGAGAGAATTTAAATGTTAATTCATCCAGGCACCATGGAGGAAAATTGACCGATCATGAAGCTGTCTATCGTGCCGTCCGTCCGTCCCATCATCCGATATCGCCAAATTTTCATAGGTTTCTTCTTTAATAATCCCTTAAGAAACGAAAAATTCTTGAAGATTTTTCATAAGCGTTCTATAACCGTTGATAAATATATGCAGTCGAAAGTAGAAGGAGGGAAAGAGTCACGTATGTTAGGACACCTGCTTCCACGTGCGCATCGTACTTCAGGAGCACCTGCACATACACCTATTTAATTAGAAGCGGTAGGCGACCGAACGTCAAAATGTGCGGGAGGGAGAAAGCGAGAGAATTCCGCTCTCGGTGCGGGGGGGGGGGGGGGTATAAAAGCGCCATTATCCTCCATTCGAATTTTCGTTCGGCTCACGAACGCTGCATACTTTTTGTTACAAATGCGCATATTTGCCGACTTGTTAAAAGGAATACATAGAGACTACGTGTACTTCTTTGCTTTCTAAATTGAATTTTCAAGATTGAATTTACTTTAATACAAAAAAGACATCAGCACCCAAAGATCTTCCCAACGTCCTATGAATATTCTGCAGAGAACATAGAAATCTATCAAAATGCATCGGATATTTTGACGTGCACTAATTTTTACCATCCAACTTCCTTCAAACGAAGCTTATTTCGATTTCATGACAGTTCTATCAATCGTTCGGGAGAAAAGTGAAGGTTTTTAAAATTTATTTTTAAAAAGGCAATTTTCTGGAGAGGGGATTCGATTATTAATGACGATTTCGAGCCAATCGCTCAATGCCAATGGACGTTGTACGCTCCACAAGTCTTTTCGAAATGGGTCAACTAGCCATAGGACAACCGCATCATCGATTAGAATCGACGTTAACTGCTCGAAATAAAGTCAAAACACGCGATGCAAGTTAAAATGTCATTCGTTATAACGACGGATTTATTATCACGGAAACCCACACGCTTTTCCTTTTCTTCTTTTGGTAAAAGTGTACTTAAGCCACCACGAACTTTTGTCCCTCATTCTCCCTTTATCGAAAGGGCGTTGATAAGGAAACGTTGAGGATGGTTGTAACTTCCACCCTCATGCCATCTAACTTTCAACCAAGTTGAGGACACCTCATGTTCCCAAAGAAAAACAACTTTTTTTCCCCTAAACCCCTTTCACTTTTACAATATTCCTTTTTTTTTTAAATATAAACAATAAAGGTCATAAAAATACGCAAAACGTCTTTTACATTTAGATCAATTTTAACAACTCTAAGCTACGAATGCTTAATAAAGCCAATGAATAAATTAACGATTCGTTGCATTTAAATTGGAAGCTTTGTTATTTTTCTTTATTTTGACATAATAAGACTACAGACGACATTTTCCTTGTGTCTCTGATCTTCTCCGCTTTTGCAAAATTCTCAACATATTATTTTTTAGATAACTAAAACAAGAAAGATTTTGGTGAAAATCAGATAGAAAGTGTGAAAAGTGTGCTTCGGAAAAAAAACTTCAGAGGGTGATTTATCGGTCTAGCGTTTTCTTTACTTCCTTAAAGATGTTATTGTGATACCCTCCACTTCGGGATTTTGGGGAAGGGTCTTCCCCTCCCTTATAATTCCCCTCCTTTATACTTCCCCCTCCGTTATACGTCCCCTTCCTTTGTACTTCCCCCTCTGTTATACTTTCCCTCCCATATACTTCTCCCTCCGTTGTACGTACCCTCCATTATATTAGGTGTACAAAATGAAACTCGGCTAAAATCTACAAAATTCAAATTTACCCTGTGGCGGAGTTTCATTTTGTACTCCTAATAAATAAAAATTGTAGGAAATTCAATTCTCTATTTTGCACTTAATTATTTTTTTCTAGGATGCACCATTTTTGGGAAATAATTTTTCTTTAAATAAATTTATCTTGAAAACAGTGCGTCCTAGAGAAAAAATGAATAGAATAAAAGTTAAAGAGAATTAAATTTCCAACAGATTTTATTTAGTGCATTTTTTCAATATCTGTAACGGTTTACGATTTACAAGCCTTTAAAAATTAACCTTCTTAATGGTTATTCTTCAATAACCTTCTTACAAGGAGAAGGTCTACTTTTGATGGACTTTAACGCCTAAAATGTTCAAAATTTTGAAAAAATGAACTACTAGGTGTACAAAATGAAACTCGGCTAAAATCTACAAAATTCAAAACCCTGTGGCTGAGTTACATTTTGTACACCTAATACTTCCCTCCTATATTGTTACTTCTCTCTAAGGAAGTTTTCGTTGGAAGCTCTTCAAACCAGTACTTTTAATGTGCTACAGCTGAACTCTAGGGCTGTCGACAGTTGGGGAAAATTTGGAGTGTTCACTTCCGTTCCCTGGGGTCCTTGCTGGGCGAATTCTTCCATTTTTTTCTTCCACAATAGATTTAAATTTTTTAAATTATTCAATTGCCCTACTTTAATGAAGTTCCCTTCGGGGCGAGCTCTAGACGGGATTTATTAAAAATAAAAGTTTAGCGGGTTTTTGAAGTAAACAAAGATTCTCAGATCGCGTGTTTACTTTCTTTATCTTAAAACTATTCTGACTCGCTGAAACTACTAATTAAATTAGTTTTAACTTCCTCAAGAAGTTACTGTGATACCCTCCGACCCCTGTTACTAGAAAAGGGTCTTCCAGACCCCGTAGGATAAATCTGATAAGTGATCTTTGCCGATCCTGACTTTGTCTGTGGTGCCGGCCGTCCGGCCGTCCGGCCGTCTGGCCGTCCGGCCGTCCGTCGCCACTTTTTCCGGAACACTTCACGGCCGCAATTTTCATCCGATCTTCACCAAATTTATACACAAGCTTCCTTTCACAGAAATCTTGAAAATGACGAGAGCTTTTTTCGAAATTTTTCAAAATGGCGGAGATATGACTGTTCAAAGATTTAAAATGAGCGCTGTGGGCGTACCGTTGGTCCGATCTTCACCAAATTTTCACTAAACATTCCTTGAATTATTTAAAAATTTTCCATGTTTTTAAAATTTTAATTTTCCAAAATTTTTTTTACTTAATAATTTTTCTAGGCAGAAATGTGAGTCACTTCGCCGGCTCGAGGGCGGCCTCTCTTTGGCTAACCGTACTGAATTTCTACCTTGATATAAAATTTTCAAAATAATTTTTTTTTTTTTTTTTGTTTAACTTCCTCAAGAATTTTTTTAACGGAAAATAAAATGGCGATTTATTAGGTACTTAATTTTTATTTTTTGTATCCTTGAGGAAGTTATCGTTGGAAGCTCTTCAAACCGGAACTTTATTTTGTCTTACAAGTTTTTCCTTCGTAGGATAGCAAAAGTTGTGCATGGCGAGCAGAGGTCGTAAAGATCGCTGCTTTTCGACTTGTTTGTAAAATGATCAGTTAGAACCTATTGGAGACGGTGTTAACTGCCAGTTGTATTATGCGGAAAGTGGATTGAGGGTTTCTACTGGTTGTTGACGGTTGAGTCACGCAAACTCCTTTGCCGGTAATGTATGGGTAGAAAGGTATTGTCTGAGGTCCGCCTCTTCCTTGTTCCTCTCCCCATCCGATTTACCCACTTCTTCTCTAATTGTCAACAACCCTTTCTGCTGTAACTAGGTCATCCTTAAAAATTAAATTTTTTTTTAAAAGCAAAATGCTTGCTATCAGCCTATCATTTTGTTAATCGATTTTCCTCCGTCCTCGAACAAAGGGCTCTTATTAGCTGATGATAACAAAATTCTTGATTTTCGCTTAACCTTGCCTATAAGGATTTTTACAAGGTCTCCTTTTCGTCTAGAAATGAGGCGCTCCGGGTACGAAGGGCGAACTCGACATCGGACAAATTTTTTTTTTTTCATTTTCAGATTCTAGTCCTTTTAAAGAATACACCCATGTAATTTTTATATTGAGTTTGCCCTTTTTTCCCCTTTAAAATACGTAAAAACCGATATGCGGCAACGCTCTAACTGCGATATCCGAGCGGGTACGAAGGGCGAACTCGTATCCTAGACCACTACCCCCACTCCTTTTCCGGGAGCCCCACTCCTCTTGGAACATCTCACCGCCACGAAATAAAAATATATTATACATTTTGTGAATTAATAATCGTAAAAAATATTCGAAAATTTTTAAAAAAACCCTTTCCTCTATGATTCTATAAAATCTAAAATCTCGCCACGAAAATTCCAGAGAATGACTTTTCTGTCGAGTTCGCCCTTAACAGAAAACTTTAAAATGCGAATATCTCGAAACTACGTTTTGTCGAGTTCGCCCTTCGTACCCGGAGCGCCTCAAATGAAGAGTATCATGGAATGATTCTTTTTAGAACGTAAACATTTCGTATTCATTTATGAATAAGCTCGTAACTAGGGAAATAATGGTATGAAACATTCTAAAATAAATTGGTAAAAATGAAAGGGTCGCTATGAGAAGTCCGAAGAGGAAAATGGGTTTTAAAGGGTTTGACCGAGTGTATAATGTTGGCTATTAGGGCCTATTGTCACCCCTTAACCAACAACTCTCCTCTTGTAATTAAAATCGAACGCTTTTCGAAACTCGGACAATAAAACTTCTCACCCCTTAAAATTTTCAAATGTGATTTTTTTTTTTACTTTGCCGTCGGAAAAACGACGAATAGCCGCTTAAAATGGGCTCTTCCGATTGGCCGAGAAAAGGTAATGTCTTAAATCTTATAACTTTGAGGCGGAAAGACAAAATTCAACCAAGATTTAGAGAGGGATGATGCCTATGGACCTTGAAAGGGAGTTTCTTTTACTACCGGCATTTTCTTCCAAATCTTTGTAAAACTACTACGACGAAACTATTCATCGGATTTTCTTATATAATTTATTTTCTGAAAGACCTTGTCAAAACCTACAAAATGACTAGCAGTTTTTTTGGAAAAAATGATTTAGTCGAAAAGTATGCTTTCCATTTTCCAAAGGAAAACTTTTTCGGAAAAACTGCTCCCAAGACCTTATTGACATTCCCAAACTGACGAGAACTAGCTTTTGTACAAAATTTTCCGACAATTTTTAGTGCTCTAAAATGGGTGCTTATACACCAAAAAACGAGGAAAACGACCCCAAACCCGGTAATAAAGATGCTAACGCTCGAACAGCTGATAAAATGGGTGTTTCTACACCAATCAATCGATAAAATCGTCGCCTAACCTGGTAATAGAGATGTTTATTGCCCGAACACCTGATAAAATGGGTGCTTATACACCAAAAAACGAGGAAAACGACCCCAAACCCGGTAATGAAGATGATAACACTCGAACATCTGATAAAATGGTGTTTCTACACCAATTAATCCAGGAAATCGACCCAAAACCTGGTAATAGAGATGTTTATTTCCCGAACGCCTAATAAAATGGGTGTTTATACACCAATCGATGAAATAGACCCATAACCTTGTGTTAAAGATGTTTATTGCCCGAAACCCAATAAAATGGGTGTTTATACACCAAAAAACGAGGAAAACGACTCCAAACCCGGAAATGTAGATGATAACGCTCGAATATCTCATAAAATGGTGTTACTACACCAATTAATCGAGGAAATCGAACCATAACCAGGTAATAGAGATGTTTATTCCCCGAACGCCTAATAAAATGGGCGTTTATACACCAAAAAACGAGGAAAACGACCCCAAACCCGGTAATGAAGATGATAACACTCGAACATCTGATAAAATGGTGTTTCTACACCAATTAATCCAGGAAATCGACCCAAAACCTGGTAATAGAAATGTTTATTGCCCAAACACCTAATAAAATGGGTGTTTCTACACCAAAAACCGAGGAAAACGACTCCAAACCCGGTAATAAAGATGTTAATCGCTCCAACACCTGATTCCATTTTCCAAAGGAAAACTTTTTTCGGAAAAACTGCTCCCAAGACCTTATTGACATTCCCAAACTGACAAGAACTAGCTTTTGTACAAAATTTTCCGACGATTTTTAGTGCTGAAATATAGGAAAGTAATTTTAGGAGCGAAAGTGCTGCGATCTCTTGTTTTTGAGACAAAATACTTGGGCGGTATACGGGCCCTTAAAGGATCAAAGAATGAGGAGTAGAGTTTTTTCGTCAAAAATTCGGCAAATCGAGGTTGACTTGTAACTAGAAAAAGTCAAAAAACCGATTTGTTTATTTTTTTATTTATTATTCTGGGGGGAGGCTTACCCACTTTACCCTTACAAGAACGCCCTTGTATAAAACTTCTAAAAGATAAAAAATTAATTTTTATTGAACTTTTTTTCTTTTTTACATAAGTTTACTGTTCAAAAAGTCATGAAATCAAGAAGAATAAAAAAAGGGAGATAATTTTTGTTCGATAAAGTTAAGAGAAGTAAAACTTTAGAAGTTAATTGAAAAAAGAGTCTGATGGTTCTAAATGAAGAGAAAGTTAAAATGCGATTTATTAATAACGATTTCTGCGAAAGAACAAAACTTTTGACACAAAGTGGAAATACGGTCAAAGAAAATGACAGGGGATGAAATCAAATCTCAAAGTAATAAACAAAAGTTGGGTCAGTTAGAAAGCGAAAGGGGTGTTTCGAGGGGGTGGAGGCGCAAACTTTTACAGCTCTCGTATTTTTGGGGCCGAGTTGGCCAACAAGTCTAATTTGGCCGAAACGCTGTGGGAAAGGAGTTGAGGAAGGGAACGATGCGAAAGGTGGGAAGGGAATGTCGCTCAGACTGATAGACGTTGGAAAAGGATAGAGGACCCCTCGCTTTTTCATATGATCCACTTATCCCTTCGCTTTATCTCCCACACCCCTCCTTATTGAATACGTATGTTACCTAATTTCCCTAAACGTTTCACCCAATCCTCATCCCTCTTATTCTTCCGCAGGATAGAATTGTTAATCTTACCCCACCCTTCCTCCCTTTCCCTTTTTCCAGACACCCTATATTCCAACCCTTTCTTCCTATTATCCTTACTCTATTCTTAACACACTTTTCTCTTTATACGAGGGGAAAACTTTTTTCTTCTCTTTTCCGAGCTCCCTTTTTAGTAGGTCTGAATCTAAAACCACTTGTTTCCTCGCCTGTTTTTATACCGCTAATGTGTCCGTTTACACCTTAAAACCGTATAATGTATTCTGAAACGGTATTCTTGTGGAAAACATTTAGGCCTTATTTGAATATTTTTTTGTACTTTCCTCTTTTCATCAAGTGCGTATAAAAAAAATTGTTTAATTTTTTCGTTTTCTTCATGTCCGTTCTTTTGTAGCGTACATCAAATTTACAATTTCCGACTTTTCAAAAGGTCCGCAGCGCTCGTCACGGCCTTATGTGCAACTAATTCAGAGGTGGAGACTATGGAGTATTGAAGTCAATTTTCCCGGGGGAGGAACAAAGCTTGAGAGGAAGGCCTTGTTATCGGCAGAGTTCATATTTTAAAGGATTTCCCGCTGAAATTAGCCAATTATGATGATTATTGACAAATAATTCGATGTTTCTAATCCTAAAATTGACCCAAAAACCTAAAAACGGTTATGAACGCTCGAACACCTGATAAAATTGGTGTTTTTACACCATTAATCGAGTAAATCCACACATAACCCGGTAATGAGATGTTTATCGCCAAAACACCTAATAATGCGGGTGTTTCTACACCAATTAATCCTGGAAATCGACCCATAACCCTGTAAAACAGATGTTTATCGTCCGGACACCTACTAAAACGGGTGTTTACTCACAAAAAAACGAGGAAAAAGACTCCAAATCCGGTAATAAAGATGTTATCGCTCCAACACCTGATAAAATGTGTGTTTCTACACCAATCGAAGAAATAGACCAATAACTTGGTAACAGAGATGTTTATTGCCCGAACACCTAATAAAATGGGTGTTTATAAACCAAAAAATGAGGAAAACGACACCAAACCCGGTAACGAAGATGATAACGCTCGAACAGCTGATAAAGTCGGTGTTTTTACACCAATTCATCGAAGAAATCGACCCATAACCTGGTAATAGGGATGTTTATTGCCCAAACACCTAATAAATTGGGTGTTTCTACACCAAAAACCGAGGGAAACGACCCCAAACCCGGTAATAACGAAATAACCTTCGTAAAATATAACCTTACGTTTACTCGGAGTCGGGATTTGAGTCGTTCCGGTATACGACCCAGCCGAGTCGGGTCGTATTACGATTACGACTGGCGGCTCGAGTCGTATGACCTTGAGCGAGTCGGAGTCGGGACTCGGAATTACGATTCCCTGAAACTCTCTATTGCCCGAACTACAAAGAACAAGGGTGTTTATACACCAATTAAACGAGGAAATCCACCCATAACCCGGTAGTAGAGATGTTGATCGCCAAAACGCCTAATAATGCGGGTGTTTATACACCAATTAATCCTGGAAATCGACCCATAACCCTGTAATACAGATGTTAATCGCCCGAACACCTAATAAAACGGGTGTTTAATCACAAAAAAACCGAAGAAAACGACCCCAAACCCGGTAATCATCGCTCCAACACCGATAAAATGGGTGTTTCTACACTAATTAATCGAGAAATCCACCCATAACCCGGTAATAGAGATATTTATCGCCCAAAAACATAATAATGCGGGTGTTTCTACACCAATTATGTCAGGAAATTGACCCATAACTCTGTAATACAGATGTTTATCGCCCGATCACCTAATAAAACGGGTGTTTACACACACACACAAAAAAAAAAAAAAAAAAAAAAAAAAAAAAAAAAAAAAAAAAAAAAAAAAAACCGAGGAAAACGATTCCAAATTCGGTAATAAAGATCTTATCGCTCTAACACCTGATAAAATGGGTGTTTCTACACCAATCGATAAAATCGTCCCATAACCTGGTAATAGAGATGCTTATTGCCCGAACACCCAATAAAATGGGTGTTTATACACCAAAAAACGAGGAAAACTACCTTGAGCCCGGTAATGAAGGTGATAAACGCTCTAACATTTGATAAAATGGGTGTTTCTTCACCAATTAATCGAGGAAATGGACCCATAACCTGGTAATAGAGATGTTTATTGCCCAAATACCTAATCAGATCTAAAATCTGATAAAATCGGTGTTTCACCACCAATTAATCCAGTAAATCGACCCTAAACCGGCAATAAACATAGAGATGTTTGTCAATCGAACGCCTAATAAAATGAGTGTTTATACACCAAAAAACGAGGAAAACGACCCCAATCCCGGTAATGAAGATGATAAACGCTCTAAAATCTGATAAAATCGGTGTTTCTCCACCAATTAATCCAGTAAATCGACCCTAAACCGGCTATAAATATAGAGATGTTTATCAATCGAACGCCTAATAAAATGGTTGTTTTTACACCAAAAACCAAGGAAAACTAATTCAAGCCCGGTGATAAAGATGTTAATCGCTCCAACACCTGATAAAATGGGGTTTTCAACTCCAAATAGTCGAGGAAATCGAGGAACCGATGACTTCATCGAGGTTTCCTCCCTTTTCATATATCAGCTTCCCTCCCAATTATAAAAATATCCCAACCCATTTTTTTAATTGAAAAATCTTAGGTTATTGACCAAATTTACAAGTTTAGCCGTTTTTAATTGATAAAATGAATTCGTAGAGCCGTAACGTTTTCAATTTCAATAAAACATGGTGTGAAACAAAAGTTATTAGCCTCATAAATATTATATTCTTGTGGCCACACGTTATTTCTCGGGGGTTACATGGCATAAAGGAAGCGCCTCCGGTGGCAGAGGAGGGGGGGGACAATGTGTTATACGCCAGGGGGGAAAAGGGTCACATTAGTGACTCCGGGTCATTGGACATACGCCAAGACATCTACATATATTACACTTTTGGCACGAGTCGCTCTTCAAACCGCTTTACGCTCAAAATACCGCTCAATTCATATAATTCTATAAAGTTTTATAACTTTTATTTTTAAAAAAATCATTATTACAGGCCTTTTTAATACTAATTGAACGTAGAAAAGGGACAAAATATCTGAAAGAATTATTTTGAATTGGGTGAATCTGAAGTTTTTTTCTCTCTCTCTTTTAGGTAGATTTTTTTCCATTTGATTTAAACGGATAAGTTGGCAGATCGAGCGGAAATTGACTAAATTTTCTATTCATTATAAAATGAACTTTCCTTCTCTCTTCTGTTTAAATTGGTTTCTTTTTAACCTTTTTCTAAAGAGGCACTTTTCATTCTTAAGGGATTTTCGTTGCAAAGGATTTAAATTAAAGTGCTTCAAAAATCTATGTTTTAAAATAATTGGTCATTGATAATAAAATAAAATAATTGAGGAAAGCTTAGATTGAATGGAAAAATTTGCTTATAAAAGGCGGAAATTTTTTTTAGAACTGAAAATGGGCCTAAAAATGATGTTCATCCCCAAATAAAGCGAGAAAAACGTGAAATAACTGAGGAAAAAGGCTTTTTTTGGACAAAGATTTGAGGCGCTCCGGATACGAAGGGCGAACTCGGCATCGGACAAATTTTTTAACTTCCTTAAAGAAGTTATTGTGATACCCTCGACGTCAGTTTTTTTTTTCATTTTCAGATTCTAGACCTCTTGGTGAATACACCCATATAATTTTTATGTTGAGTTTGCCATTTTTTCCCCTTTTAATACGTAAAAACCGAAACTTTAAAATTGTCGAGTTCGCCCTTCGTATCCGGAGCGCCTCATATAGAAATTAGGTCTTTCTCGTTTGAAAGGCCAAGAAAACCCCCAAAAATTTTTAAAACTTGTCAAAGCAATGAAACAACGAAAAATTTCTAAAAGGGTTTTCTTGGTTCAAAAACCATGAAAAACTCCAGAAAATTTGGTGGAGAGGTGTATTCGGTTGGGTTTCAAGGAGCGTTAGACAAAAGAGATAGACAAAGCCTCTCTGCCCAGCCTAGTTTGCAGTGGTTTTTGAAAAAAAAAGTCAAATTCCGGGGTTCAAAGCCAGGGATGTGAAGATTTTTTTTAATGATAGGAGATAGCTTTGTTCCTACCGTAGTTTGAAACTCCTGAAGATTGCGCAGAAGTCCGTCATAACTAAAGTCTTCTGACGTCAAATTTGACGTGCTAATCTTTCTGCGCATGCTCCAGGCGTTTCAAACTTGTTTTAAACTTCAAGACTCTTTCTTCCATCACCATTTTTTGATCATGAATTCATTTTAAAAAAAAGCAATTTTAATATTTTCTTGTCATAATTAATGTTTAGTGAGTGTTTTTGAATTCGATTATTATGTAAAAACCTCCTGTTGAATCGAATGCATTTAAAAGTGAGAAAAGTCTTCTAAAAACTTATTATCCGCAAAAGACCGTAAGCGCGGAAGGACCGGCGGGTGGCTCCAGGGAGATTTCTTATTATCGCACAATGGAGGATTTGCATTTCAAATAGTGAGGGGGAAAGCACTGAGTTAATTCTGAGCAGATTAGCATTAGAGACCGTTTTATATATTCGGGGTCTGAATGCGTAAATAGTTTTCTGAAATGAAATAATCAAGAAATATTGGAGAGGATCTAATGGTTTTAAATGTTTGGGAGGTTTTTCAAGCCATTTCACCAGCCTGGTGATAAACTGTCGTGTAAAACCGCACGTTTACGCTTCTGGACTACATTGTCAATAAATTCCATTCTAAGGTCGATTTGTCATGGACTGTAAATTGTCGATTCCCTGTTTCCTACGTTTCCTCTCCTTTCAGTTCTATCAGCCATCCTCAAACCTGCGTTGTAGTTTTTTTAAATTTTTTGTGGAACGCGAAAGACGTGGTAGAGGATGAAATCTTGGAGGGTGAATATAGCTGTAAAGTTGGTCCGGGGAACGCCTTAACAAAGGGACCTATTTCTAAGTTAATCCACCTAAGATAGCTAAAGCCCGGAGAAGGCTCCGCAGTTGTAATTGGGGCCGGGGTCTAATACTCTCCTCTATCCCGGACCTCTTGATCCTCTTTCATTCTCTTTCCCTCTCCGCTCTGTGGAAAAAAAAGAAGCCGCCGGTTGTTACACGACAACCTCAGCATCGGGCTATCAAGAAAGTACGCAGCGATTATGCGGACCTGGGGATTTCTTACGGTACTAAATAAACCCAAGGTATTAGATGAAGATAGTAAAAAGGATTAGAGATAACTTCAACGGTTCTATTCCTAGTAAGTTGACTCTACAATCAAAACTGTAAAACTATGTAATTATGGGATTACGTTTAAATTATGACGAAACGTTATTATGTCGAAACTCATCTACATAAACCTTCTTAACGCTTGATTTGGAGTCTGCACTCAATATTACGCATAATAGTGTACTCTGGATCCATTTTTTGGCTAATTATCATAAAAATGAAGAATTTCGAGGTGAAAATCTACCAAGTTATCAGTTTCACACTTGATTAAGACTCTGCACCCAGTGTCACACAAAATGTGCCACTTTGGAGATCTTCTTTGACATCAAAACGCCCTTTTTTTGGCGAAATTTCATGAATATCAAGAGTTTTGACGTAAAAATCGACGAAATCTTCGTCAGTTTATTATAAGCAAACTGTCATAATTAGACATAATTATCTTTCGCCAGCGACGTCGCTAACAGGATCAAAGTTGAACCATGGCCCTGAGAAAAGAAAAAAAGTAAAACGAAAGAAAAGAAAATGGAGAAAAGAATCATAAATAAAGGAATGTAACAATATAGGAGGGGGAAGTATGACGGAGGGGACGTACAACTGAGGGGGAAGTATATGGGTGGGGAAGTATAAGGGGAAGTATAAGAGAGGGGGAAGATTTTTTTCCGAAAAATTTTCCAAGTTTTTTTTTTTTTGAAAAATTTTCCGAGTTTTAATTTTTTATTTTCCGGGTTTTCTTTTTTAAAATTGCACTTTTTTTTTAAAAAATTTTTAAGTTCTTTTTTTTGAAATTTTTTTTTAAGTGTTAAGGTAGAAATAATGGGTTCTTTGGCCTACGGATGTGCCTCTCTTAATGGGTAGAAGTACGAAATTTCTCCCTAGGTACTAAAAAAAGTAATAATTAAAAAGTGGCAATTTTTTTACACCAAAAATTTGTAAAAAAAAAGGAGAGTAATTGGTGAAAATTGGACCAACGCGTTGCAACGGTTCGGTTCGGCCGCAGCGAATTTTTTAAAATTTCATACAGCCATATCTTAACCATTTTTTCGAAATTCAAAAATCGCCACCTTTAAATTTTTCTTCACCGGCTAAAGAAATTTGTGTAAAAATTTAGTGGAAATCGGTTGAAAACTGTGCCCGTAAACCGTTCTGGAAAAAAATGCTACGGACGTCGCGGTCGTAACGGCCGGCCGGCCGTCCGGAACCACAGACAAAGTTGAGATCCCGACGTGGTATCACAATAACTTCTTTAAGGAAGTTAAAAACATAACAGTTGCAAGAGGTATCCCAATGGCAACGTACGATGGACGTGGGGTCATTTGATCCTAAAGGGTCCCAAAGACCCATTTTCCAAAAACTGTCTGTCAAGGGTATAACATTACCTTTGCTTTCAGAAAATGCCATAATTATTAAGTGATTACTGGGTATGGATATCATATTTCACATTTTTCTCTCTATTTTATGTCGAGATTACGTTTAAATCATGACGAAACGTTATTATGGCGAAAACGTACTCAAAAACGTTATTTCATATTTGTTCTGTGCAAGGATGTAAACATTTTAAGGTAGAAAATTGTAGCATCCCATGTGAAAACTTATCTTGAAACTTGTATACCTTAGCGGCTCGTCAAAACTCGCTTTAATACCCTTAAGGCCAACTCATTTCACACGATTTTTTTCCTTCAGAAAAACTTTTTTTATCCCAAGTTTATCGCATATTTTTCAAAGAAAATTCATGCAAATATTCAGGAAATCGTAGACCTCAATTGGATGGCTTATCTTGTTTAAAAGCAGCTATAACTTCATTTCAAACCCCTAATCAGTTATCGTATGAACCCACACGTCCCACAGGACCTCGATAAAATAAGCAGCATTTATTTTATTTTTAACAAAACATTTTCTGTATCAATTTTTTTTTAATATACAAAGGCCCTTCTAGACAGTGAGTTATGGCTCTCGACATTAGACGAAATAAAGAATATTTCTCGCAGACCCTTTCCTTAATTATTCTAATAATAAAAGTATTAAAACGTATTTGCCTGTTTTACTTAAGCCTTAACGAGTTGGAGTTTCTGAATAAAAATTTAATTGCAAAGACATTATGTAAAGAAGGGAGAGAAAAAAAATTTAAAAAAGTTTTAAAATGTTAAACTTTACTGTTTTTCATTTTGAGATTTTGTTTGTCCATTTGGTTTAAAGCTAAAAAAACAACTTGGGGCATTAAAAGGATAAATGAAATTCCTCCAGTCTTTTCCTAATGTTTTAAGCATTCGGGCATTCATGAGACTATATTTTAGGAAGGTTGGGAGGGGTGAAAAGTGCCTTATTAGCAAATGAAAATGCTAATGCAATCCTGAGGGCACATGTGGCAACCCTGCCTCTAGCGCCCTCTCTTTAGAGACCACTTGAACTCAATTTACATCTAAATCAAGTCTCCGAGTTTCACCCCCCCCCCCCCACACACACACACACCCAGTATTTATTCAGTTGTGTACCGATGCGTCCGCCGATCAATTCCTTGATTTTAGACCATTATTATTCCGTATACTGACCGGCAGATAATGTAACGCTTGGGTATATTAAATTCCAAGCTTCAAGTGGTTTCTAACTTCAAAGTTCAAATTATAGACCCCTTCATAAATTTTCAATATTTGAAATTGTTAATAATGTAGAGATAAGTAGGTGAATAAACAATTTTAAGCCGACCCCCGTTTTTAAAGCAGCCGTTGGTGGCAGCGCTTTTAGCCTTAATTATAATTTACGGAATTTTTGGAGATTTTTTAAAGGTTTTTCTTTCTTTTAATTAAGTTCACACGATTCTGGGGAGTCTTCCTTGATTTTTCGGTGTGGAAGCGCCATTTTTACTACAGTTTTTCTCATTTTTCTCATTTTCTTGATCTTTCAGCGCAGAGAACCCTTTTAACCCAATTTTAAGGAGTTTTTCTCAGTTTTTTTTCTTTTCTTTTTTTCGGGAGGGGGGGGGGGATCTTTCTTTCCTTATTTTGTTAGTCCATCGGCCTCCTTTTTTACCTGATTTTTTGACCTTTTTTCTCAGTTTTTCCGCCGCTATATCTTTTCTTATCTTCGAAATCTGAATTTCTTTCCCTAAGATTATGTTATGTTTGTATTTTTATTCGCTCAACACCTTTTTTCCTATAAACTGGAGGTTTTCATTGATCATTTGGCAAAGAGTAACCCATTTACTCCAATATTATGGTGTTTTCTCTGAATTTTCGGCGAAGAAACCCATCTTTATGATTTTTAGGCGAAGAAACACCCATCTTTATGATTTTTAGGCGAAGAAACACCCATCTTTATGATTTTTAGGCGAAGAAACACCCATCTTTAGATTTTTAGGCGAAGAACACCCATCTTTATGATTTTTAGGCGAAGAAACACCCGTCTTTATGATTTTTAGGCGAAGAAACACCCGTCTTTATGATTTTTAGGCGAAGAAACACCCATCTTTATGATTTTTAGGCGAAGAAACACCCATCTTTATGATTTTTAGGCGAAGAAACACCCATCTTTATGATTTTTAGGCGAAGAAACATCCATCTTTATGATTTTTAGGCGAAGAAACATCCATCTTTATGATTTTTAGGCGAAGAAACACCCATCTTTATGATTTTTAGGCTATGAAACACCCATCTTTATGATTTTAAGGCGAAGAAACACCCATCCTTATGATTTTTAGGCGAAGAAACACCCATCTTTATGATTTTTAGCGAAGAAACACCCATCTTTATGATTTTTAGGCGAAGAAACACCCATCTTTATGATTTTTGGCGAAGAAAACCCATCTTTATGATTTTTAGGCGAAGAAACACCCATCTTTATGATTTTTTAGGCGAAGAAACACCCATCTTTATGATTTTTAGGCGAATAAACACCCATCTTTATGATTTTTAGGCGAAGAAACACCCATCTTTATGATTTTTAGGCGAAGAAACACCCATATTTAGGTTTTTTAGGCGAAAAAACACCCATCTTTATGATTTTTAGGCGTTTTTGTGATTTTAATTTTGAGGAGACCCACAGGCAACCCTAATTCCCTCCGTCAACTTTTTAGACGAGTTCTACTAGTTTCTCTCAATATTTCTTAAAAAGCCTTTTTTCCAGTTTTCTGGAGAAAATTTTGGAACAAGTTTATTTTTTTTGGTTCTTGGAAGTTTTTTCTGAACTAAAATCCCTAGGACTCTAGTTGAAAGAGCAATAAAATCTAAACTTTAAATTTACAATAGGTTGCTCAATTCATGCCGACCATTTATAGCACTTTGAAAGCATTTCTGATATTTCAATATATTATTTAGTTAATTAGGAATATAACTACGCATCTCTATAATCCAAAAACTAAGTGCAAAATGGAATGCAGATTTACATTTCCAATTAAAATTTTCAAACGGGAATAGTTTATTTTTTTTGTGTTCTTGGAAGTTTTTTCTGAACTAAAATCCCTAGGACTCTAGTTGAAAGAGCAATAAAATAAACTTTAAATTTACAATAGGTTGCTCAATTCATGCCGATGACCATTTATAGCACTTTGAAAGCATTTCTGATATTTCAATATTATTTAGTTAATTAGGAATATAACTACGCATCTCTATAATCCAAAAACTAAGTGCAAAATGGAATGCAGATTTAATACATTTCCAATTAAAATTTTCAAACGGGAATAGTATTAGGGGTTCCATTATCAAATGGCTATTTTCGTACTCCCTGTTTCATAATTCAAACTTATTTTAAAATATGAGGCGGTCCGGGTACGAAGGGCGAACTCAACAAAACGTAGTTTCGAGATATTCGCATTTTAAAGTTTTATGTTACGGGCGAACTCAACAGAAAAGTCATGCCCGGGAAGGAGTGGGGGTTGTGGACTAGGATGTGGAGTTCGCCCTTCGTACCCGCTCAGATATCGCAGTTAGAGCTTTGCCGCATATCGGTTTTTACGTATTTAAAGTGGAAAAAAGGGCGAACTCAACATAAAAATTATATGGGTGTATTCACCAAGAGGTCTGAAATCTGAAAATGAAAAAAAAAAATTTGTCCGATGTTGAGTTCGCCCTTCGTACCCGAAGCGCCTCATATGTCAATGCTACGTTTAATTTATTTAAAAAACAACCTTAAAAATAGTGAAAATGACGATCAACAGCTGTATGTTTCTTCCTCTTGTACTATTCAGAATAGAAAAGAAGGATTTTCAATGATTTTGAATTAAGCAAAAGTTAATAAATTCATGGCGTTTTTCGATGAAGAGATTATTGAATATCGAGTTGAATAATAAACGAAGAGACCTTCGGGAGTGATAAATGACGAAAACTGATCTGCGAAAAGGGGGTTAATCGGGGTTGCTCACGTTCAAGTAGTTTGAGGAAAGAACGCAAGATCGCACCATTGCACGGAGAACTTCCTCTCACGATTTATTACCGGCTGTTTACTTAATCTTAGCCTGAAAAATATAAAAAAATTGAGCTAAGATTTTTTGGGGGTTAAAATGTTTTTTTATTTTAGCGGAAAGGAACATTCAGACTTTTTAAAAAGAAAACGAAATTTCGGGAATTTTAATAATATTTCTTTTTATAACTTTTTAAAATATTCCGGGGCCGCATCGTGGCCTCCCCATGTTAAACCTTTGAAGTTTATTAAAGCTCTGCTTTGTGCAGATGATGTGAAACCCCCTCCGCCCCCCTCCCTGGCAGTTATGAGAAATTTTCTCTCCAACTTTCCCTTAGAACAGAGTTAACCCTATTAGCCCAGTCGGGTTTTCTCGCCAAACATTTCAATATAAAGTTTTAAATAGGTTGATCTCTTTTAAACTTGAAGCTTTATCACCGCAAATTTAATATTTGTCACCTCTTTTTTTAATCATCATCAATTTTATCTTGGAAATCACGAAACGGGCACAATTCGGAAGTCGGATTCCATAAATCAACTCGACAGTCGTTAGACGTCTGAGAGGACTTTCCATTTTTCACCATGATTCTGACATTTCCTTTATATAAAATAGGTTTTTAGCAACGATTTCGATATTTGGAAAACTCACATTGAACTTAAATTAACAAGACTGGAAGAACTCTAGGCGAAAATGAGATTTTGAAAGGTTATTAATAATGAATGAACCCTCAAAATAGGTCGCTACTTACGTTTTCAAGATGGTTCCTTCTCGCCTTCGGATATCGCTTACACTCAAGACTCTTCATTCATATTATATCTCCAATCTCTTTCATATCACGAATCTATCTATTTAAAAAAAAAATCTAAGATCCGTCAAAACTTCAAATTTTAAAAATATTTCCATTGTGTTTTTGCCAAATGAAAATCATAAGCCTGTAAGCTGGTTGGTGTATGGAATTTTCACTAATTTCATTAATGAAAAGTTGAATTTAAAGCCATAAATCGCATTATTCAAAATTAATTTAATTATTCTATCAATTAGCTACGTGTATTAAGGGATTAATGGTACAGTATTACGTTTGATGTTCAATAAGAGGATATTGTCATAACTATTAATTTTTAAGACTATTATATTTTAAATTAATTAATACCTTATTAATACTGCAATCCATTAAAATATTGTAGCAAATGAAAGAATTGGAGCCCGAGTATGGTCATTTAACCACTGGCGTACTTCGGGGGGGGGGGGGGGGGGGGGGTATTTCGACAAAGCTGTTTTTTTTCTCAATATCGATAAAGAGGAGTTTTCCTCAATTTTGTGGGATGAAACACCCGTTTTAGAAGTTTGGGCGTTAATCATCTTTATTACCGGGTTTTTGGTCGTTTTCATCGATTTTTAAGGGTAGAAACACACGTTTCAAGTGTTTGGGCGTTAATCATCTTTATTAATGAGCTTTGGGTCGTTTTCCTCTGTTTTTAGGTGTAAAAATACCTGTTTTAGGTGTTTGGGCGTTAACCATCTTCATTAACGAGCTTTGGGTCGTTTTTCTCGATTTTTAGGTGTATAAACACCCGTTTTAGGTGTTGGGCGTTAATAATCTTTATTATCGGGTTTTTGGTCGTTTCCATCGTATTTTAGGTGTAGAAACGCCCGTTTTAGGTGTTTGGGCGTTAACCATCTTTCTTACCCGGTTTTAGGTCGTTTTCCTCGATTTTTAGGTGTAGAAACACCCGTTTTTAGTGCTTGGGCGTTAATCATCTTTATTAACAGGCATTGGGTCGTTTTCCGCTATATTTAGGTGTAGAAAAACCCGTTTTAGGTGTTTAAACCCGTTTCTTAGGTGTTTTAAAAAAGACCCGTTTTAGGTGTTAGGGCGTTAATCATCTTTATTAACGAGCTTTGGGTCGTTTTCCTCGATTTTTAGGTGTATAAATACCCGTTTTAGGAGTTTGGGCGTTAATCATCTTTATTAACGGGCTTTGGGTCGTTTTCCTTGATTTTAGGTGTAGAACACATGTTTTAGATAATTAGGCATTAACCATCTTTATTACCGGGTTATAGGTGTAGAAACACCCTTTTTAGGTGTTTGGGCGTTAATCATCTTTATTAACGGGCTTTGGGTCGTTTTCCTTGATTTTTAGGTGTAGAAACACATATTTTAGATAATTAGGCATTAACCATCTTTATTACCGGGTTTTAGGTGTAGAAACACCCTTTTTAGGTGTTTGGGCGTTAATCATCTTTATTAACGTACTTTGGGTCGTTTTCCTCGATTTTTAGATGTATAAATACCCGTTTTAGGTGTTTCGGCGTTAACCATCTTTATTAACGAGCTTTGGGTAGTTTTTGTCGATTTTTAGGTGTAGAAACACCGTATAGATGTTTGGGCGGTAATCATCTTTAATAACGGGCTTTGGGTCGTTTTCCTCGATTTTCAGGTGTATAAACACCCGTTTAGGTGTTTGGGCGTTAATCATCTTTATTACCGGGTTTTTGGTGTAGAAACACCCTTTTTAGGAGTTTGGGCTTTTAACATCTGTATTACCGGGTTTTAGGTCGTTTTAATCGATTTTTAGGTGTTGAAACACCCGTTTTGTTAGGTGTTTGGGTGTTGAACATCTTTGTTTACGGACTTATTGTGGTTTTCCTCGGTAATCCGTGTACTTTTAGTCAAATAAATTCTGCTAGTCACTTCTTTAGTATTTCTTCATCTTCAACATGGTGCACCAGCGCATCCTGGCGGCTATTCTCATCACTAAAATTGATGACCTTCGCAACATTCTGGTCGTCAATCACTTTTCCGACTACAAAACTTCATTTTAAAGCCTTTTTTTCTTTCTTTTAAATAAAAATGAACTCATGGTCAGTTTTTTAGGTCAAGAAAGATGAGATAGGACACGGAATGTGAGCAATGTCATGAGAGAACCCGACAATTTTATAATGAGAAAAGTTGGAACTCGTTTTCCTCCAGTAAGAAAAAATGTAGAACAGTTTCACTTTTTCCCGACTATTCAGTGGCTTTAGATTGACACAAATTGAACCTGGTACAACGAACATTTCGCAGAAAAACAAACTCTTTCCATCATCCTAAATTTATTTATTGCTGTTTATCTTTCATGAAAGAAAGCTGATGAAATAACCCTCTACGTGGGTTTTCCACCCACTATTTTATGGAATAAAACTCTGATATACAAAATTCTAAAAGAATATAAATTACAAATAATAAGTCCCCTTGTGGATAACCTTCATAATTCGGTTTGTTTTAAATGGCATTTTCAAAAACTTTCTTTTTATTAAGGGAACCCCTCGAGGTAATATATGAAATTTCAAATATTTCTTCGAAGTTAAAACGATTTAATAGCCAAGAAAAACTTTGAACATTTAGCGTTCAAAGTTCACCGTGTAACGGATGGTGAAGAAAAATTATAATCCACACAAATCAACCCTTAATTGCTGTTTTATAAAAAAGGCCATTTGAGTGGGGAAAAAATGGCTTAATTAAGGTATTAACGGGCGAACGGGTATCGACTTGAATTTTCAAGATTAATGTCGATCGAAGTTAGGGGTCATGATGACAGAATGCGCTGAGAGATGAAAATACGTTTTTAGAATGGAAAGTAGCCGGTAGATGTCTCGGTGGTCGTTTCTCTTCCCGCCACCTGAAATGATGCCCGATAGTCTTCTCAGTACTAGCTTGAGCGCCGTTTGAGGAGGGTCTCGTCCGTATCGGCTTTTATTATTTGGCACCCCAAGTGTCGTACGTGATTTATGTGTAACATGACCGCCTTTATTTGAACTCTTTACCAACATGATCTCCCGTCTCGTCTTTTTTCTGCTCCTCTCTTTTCAACCATGGACAAATTCACAAGGTACCAACTTAAAATTTTTATGAAGTTTCAACAATTTCTTTTTATTTAAAAAACTTCCCTAATTTATTTAAAAAACATCCAAAACTTTTAAACTATAAATTCACCGTCCTAATAAACAATAAATTACATATTTAAGAAAAAAATAAAAATTTATTTTTAACCATATAAAAAATTTTGTTATACGTATATTAATTCAGAATCTTTTCACTCTAAAAAAATCTTTTCTTACTTTGTTGTCTTTTAAAAACATTAAAAAATATAAAATTTTCAAATATTTTTTTTGTAATTGAAACTAATTTTTAATTGGATAGGTACGTTAGATTTATTTTAAAATACCGCTTTTCTCATAAAATTTTTAATATTTGTTATTATTAAATAATATTTTATAATAAAAATTCATATTAAAAAACGCGAGGTTTTATTGTTATTCAATTTGATTTTATGAAATTTTTAAAATTGTTTATGCTACAAGTAAATTAATTATCCACGTGGGAATGTTGGCTAAAAAATAAACAAATGCAACAACCCTTGTTTATTTCAAGAATTTCTTTTTTTCTTTTTCTAGTTTTCCTTGATCTTAAAAGTCTTTCAAAATGGGAAATACCTGTCAAAAAAAATTGAGGAAAAATCCTGTGAAAATGCGGTTTCTGTCAAAAAAAACCGAAGAAAACTCCCGAAAATCTTTTCTCCAATAATATCTGGGGAAGAAAATTATAAACGTGAATTAACATTAAGCCCTTGTAGAATAATTTGGGAATTATTGTTGAAGGCGGATAATTTAATCTCTGTAATTAATAAAGGTTAAAATTGTTTTGATAAAATCATAAAAGGGGATTAATTAAAAAAAGTGGGCCTTTTGAATAAAAATGTAAATTAGAGGTTTTTAAAGGGTATGGAAAGTATGTTGTAGAGACAATGAAAACGGGTGAAAAAGTTTACGGGAGTCCGAACGTAGCTCCCCTTGTTCGAATTCGTTCTCACATGAAAATTCCAGGAAGTAAACAAAACTTTCGACCCTCAATTCTTTATTTTCCGAAACCATAAATTTCTAAATTTTAAGAATTGTGTTTTTTAATTAAAGATTTTTTATTCTCCAGACGGAAATTCTTCGGGAAAAAAGTCTGAATGGTCTCCTACATTCCATACGAAATTTTCACACAATCTGACTCAGCGGGAAAAGAGGGAGAAAATAAAAATTGTTTTTGCCCGCTTTTAAATCGAGAATCCCACGAGACTTTTATGCATAAAAAAAAGAGCTTGCTTTTTTTATTTTCATTAACCGAAGGCCTTGGGTTTATTTTAAAAGTAACGTCAGGATGCCATCTGGTCTTAGTTATGTCCGGTATGAAAGAAAATTAAAAAAAAAACATTCATTTTTTAACATTAAGATGAACAATGGATTTTTACCAATTCTCTCGCTGATCTTAGCGTGTAAGCCCTTGAAGTATCGGCGTTCGTGGTGGGGGTGAAGCCTGCGGTATAATTTTCAGTTGTTACTTACGGCCGTTTTCTTTCACGCTCTTCTAATGAATTCCCTCTTCTCGTGGCCCTTTCCGAGTTTCGTTCATTTACTCCCATAACGGCCTTGATAAATCAACCTCCTACATATTGCCAGTCGTTTATTTCTGCCCTTTTATAACATTTTGGGGTCCTTTAAAAAAAAGGAAAAAATGAAAACGAGAGAGAATGGTGCAAAAAAAACTTGTAATTTTTTACAAGGATATATCGGCTGCGATAAAATTTTACACACTCTTTTTAAAGAGATACTTTTTTTCTTTTGGCTGACAAATATTGAGCAGAATGATCTTTAATCATAAAAAAGCTTTTTTTGGCGAGATTTTCCTTTGGGAGCCTCACAAGGAGGTATGATGGTTTTTAAGTGAGTTGCTTTGCAAATTTTTCGTTGTTAACTGCGGTTTTCGGTTTTTCCCTTTTATCTCGGAAACCGTCGCTCAAAACGAAAAAATGTTTTAAGTAAAAGTTGTAGGTACTGAAATTTACTACATAAAATATTATATTAGTTTTTTCCGTCAGAGCAATACTTTAGGAGATATGGTAGTATTTAAGTTGATTGCTTTGCAAATTTTTCGTTGTTAACAACGGTTTTCGGTTTTTCCCTTCTATCTCGGAAAACGTCGCTCAAAACGAAAAATCGTCCCAAGTAAAAGTCGTAGCTACGAATATTTCCTACAAAAAAGACCTCATTGGTTTTTTTGTCGGAGCAATATTTAAGGAGATATGAGGGTTCTTAAGCGAGTTGCTTTGCAAATTTTTCGTTGTGAGCAACGGTTTTCGGTTTTTCCCTTCTATCTCGGAAACCGTCGCTCAAAACGAAAAAATGTCCTAAGTAAAAGTTGTAGGTACAAAGATTTCCTACAAAAATATCTTTATTCATTATTTGCGTAAGAGCAATATTTAAGGAGTTATGAGGTTAAAACTAATAATCCTACAGAGCCTGTCTGAAAACTTAAAACCTTCATATCTCCTAAAATATTGCTCTGACGGAAAAATTAATAAAATATTTTATGTAGTAAATTTCCGTAGCTACAACTTTTACTTTTGACATTTTTTCGTTTTGAGCGACGGTTTCCAAGATAGAAGGGAAAAACCGAAAACCGTTGCTCACAACGAAAAATGTACAAAGCAACCAACTTAAAACCCTCATATCCCCTTAACTCAATCATTTTCAGTCACCGTTCGTCTCTCCTCCTGCGCGAAGGCCGAAAAATCCGGGCAAGCATCCTTGACTTTAGAATAATACTTTTTTTTTTAAACTACAAGTCTACCGTGAAATGTAGCGATGATAAATGATTGATATAAATTTTAAATCATGGATGTTTCCATCGAATTGTTTTCATTTTGAAGGACAGCCGAGTAATGGTACTGAAATGATAATGGTACGTCGGAGAGGGAAGTAGAGATGAAAATGACGGAACGTGGTAGGTTGAAGGCGGTTTCGAGGAGTCTTGGTAATATATATACCAAGGTAAGTTAGTGTCAGGCAGAGGGCGAGAAATTCCATTAACCGACGCCCAGACAGATGGACCGCCAGATGGGTAACACCTCTTATTCTCAGGGTGAATTATTGATAAGCGCTTCCGCCTTCCGATCCGGTTTCGATTCTAAAGGACTTAGATTAGGTCATCAAATAATCAGATTTTTTTTCCCCAGTTTCCAGAACAAAGAAAGGATTAAAATTGTATAAACGTACAGCGGAAAGATAAAAGATATTTATCTCAAATGAAACTAATCTATCAGAAATAGGGCTTTCATCATTTATAAACAACTTTAAATATTTATAAAATATTAATCGTTCTCCTAGTGTTCAATATTGCTTTTATGGTGGTAAGAAAACTTCACGGCCGCAAGATTCATCCGATTTTCACCTTTTCAAAGAATCTTCCTTTCAATGTAATCATAAAATTAGCTCCTGGAGCGTGCGCAGAAGGATTCGGACGTCATATTTGACGGGCAGATCCTTCTGCGCATGCTCCAGAAGTTTCAAATCAGTTTCAAGAGGTTTGAGCAATGCTAATACCAAAAGTTGTTTCTAAAAATTCCCATACATGGCGGTCTGTCTAAATTTCTGTTTACTGCGTTACTGCTTCACCTTTTCTCAAAATACTCCTTATATTAGGTGTACAAAATGAATCTCGGCTAAAATGTACAAAATTCAAATTTACCCTGTGGCTGAGTTTCATTTTGTACACCTAATAAATAAAAATTGTAGAAAATTTAATTCTCTATAAATTTGTACTTAATTATTTTTTTCTAGGATGCACCATTTTCGGAAAATAATTAATTTTTAAATAAATTTATCTTGAAAACAGTGCGTCCTAGAGAAAAAATGAATAAAATAAAAATTAAAGAGAATTGAATTTCCAACTGATTTTATTTAGTGCATTTTTTCAATATCTGTAACGGTTTACGATTTACAAGCCTTTAAAAATTAACCTTCTTAATGGTTATACTTCAATAACCTTCTTACACGGAGAAGGTCAACTTTTGATGAATAACGCCAAAAATGTTTAAAATTTTGAAAAAATGAACTACTAGGTGTACAAAATGAAACTCGGCTAAAATCTACAAAATTCACCCTGTGGCTGAGTTTCATTTTGTACACCTAATATTTAAAAAAATTGAATAACATTTTTTTACTAGGGAGAAATTTGTGGTGGTCTCCCCCGTTTCGTGTGTTCTGTCCGGGCGAAGTATTTCATTTTTTCTCGATATATCGGATGCCCTACTTTGAGAACGCTCCAAATTATTACTTTTTCCGAGAACTCTTTTTTTTTATTCGATTATAGCGAACTCACTGATTTGAATGAAAATTTTGAATAAACAATTGTTTTCATGTTAAAATAATTTATTCAGTACTAGGCAGTTCGGAATGATGGGTTATTGAAAAAGCAATACATTATTTAAACAATAATAATTATGTAGGTGTTTTACCGTCCTATTTTCCTGCTTGGTATATTAATTAATTCCTCTAAATTATTTCAATAGTTTTTTTATTAACGCCTTTAGGTTTTTTTTATGGGATAAAATAAATTAATACAATCAGTATTGGATCAAATGAGGTTTTTTTAGTGTAGCCTTTTTTTTTCGCAGACATCAAATTGTTTTTTCCCCCTCTCATGTCCTCCAGTGGCACTTGTCGAAAAGACCGGCCAATCTGAAAAGGAGTTTTCCCAAGGGACATCTCCGTCTGCGACCCCTCTTGCGTTTTAAAACCAACCCTCTCGAGAACGGGCGAGAGAGAAAGAAAATTTCTCCCTCTAAACCTTTGCCAATAGTCATTATTTTAATACTCAGCCACCCCACTGGAATACGATTGGCAATTTTCGTGGTAAACGTACCGGAAATAAAATACATACCTAATGTAACAAAACGTCCCAATTCTAATCTCTTACGTTATGCTAATTTTATTCAAATATGCGTGTTTTAACAATATTGTTCGCTGATTAATTTTACTCAAAAGTCAAAATCACGATTTTATATTCAACCAACTAACTAAGGATATAAAAGTCAGACAATCTGTACTTTATTACGAGCGCAATAAAAACTTTTATAAGGTTTAAACTTTTATTTAAATCGTTTTTTTTTTTCTTCCTATTTTCTTATTTCTACTAAGAATTTTCTCTTTATATTATTTAAACAAAAGATAGTAGGTAACAATTATGCGGTTGTCATCGGCACCGCCGGCCGTCTGTCAGTCCGGAGGTTTTTTTTTCGATTTATTAGGTGTACAAAATGAAACTCAGCCAAAGGGTAAATTTGAATTTTGTAGATTTTAGCCGAGTTTCATTTTGTACACCTAGTAGTTCATTTTTTCAAAATTTTGAACGTTTTAGGCGTTAAAGTCCATCAAAAGTTGACCTTCTCCGTGTAAGAAGGTTATTGAAGTATAAACATTAAGAAGGTAAATTTTTAAAGGCTTGTAAATCGTAAACCGTTACAGATATTGAAAAAATGCACTAAATAAAATCTGTTGTAAATGTAATTCTCATTAATTTTTATTCTATTCATTTTTTCTCTAGGACGCACTGTTTTCAAGATAAATTTATTTTAAAAAAATTATTTTCCAAAAATGGTGCATCCTAGAAAAAAATAATGAAGTACAAATTTATAGAAAATTAAATTTCCTACAATTTTTATTTATTAGGTGTACAAAATGAAACTCAGCCACAGGGTAAATTTGAATTTTGTAGATTTTAGCCGAGTTTCATTTTGTACACCTAATAGTTGTAAAAAAATTGGTGAATACATGGTGAAAATCGGTTGAAAACTGTGGCCTTAAAGTGTCCGGGAAAAAAATGCTACGGCCGGCCGGCACCACAGACAATGTTGAAATCGGTAAAGATCATTATTCGATTTGACCCTCTGGGGTCTGAAAGACCCTTCTCCAAAAACCCAACTTGGAGGGTACCACAATAACTTCTTAAAGAAAGTTAAAAAATGGTAAATAGTAAAAAGCAAAAGTGAAAAATGGAAGAAAAGGAATACGTGAAAAAAGGATATAATATTCCACTGAGAACGCGAAGGCTTTAAGAGAAAAAAAAGCGTCCTAAACATCCCTAATAAATTCCAGAGAGAAGGATATGTATTTTTATTTGCTTAGAAATTTAAAAAAACAAAATAAATACCTTTTCGTGATTTTTGACTCCAACGCTAATTTTTATCTTCCTTAAAGAAGTTATTGTTATATGTACCCTCCAAGTCGTTTTCGTACTATTTTGATAAAAGTCTCCGGAAAAAAAAGTCTTCCAGAAAACCACACATGGAGGGTAATACAATAATCGTTTGTTTATAAAATAATAAAGATTATTCATTGTCTTTGTTCCGTGTCTTCTAATCATTTTGAGTTTAACAATCTGAGAATAGTGTAAACAAATGCGGATATAATTGGCTCTAAAAGGACTCAGGCACGCCAACTGGTAATAATTGTTGGCGTCTAAACTCCCCTAAGTTTACTTCCATACGCATTTTTTTTCTACCCCTTCTTTTAAATGGCATCGTTTAAAGGTTCCTCAATACTCAGGAAGTTATTCAAAATGAATCGATAAAAAGATTTTTTTTAGGGGGGTGAAAAAGGTTGGAAGGAAGGAAAAGTTTTTAATTGAAGAAAAATAAATAATCAAAGAAAACGTGCTTTTTTATCGACTAATATTTTTTAAAAATATTTATTGATTAAAACTTATTAGAGGGAGAAAAAGCGTTTTTTTAGCCATAGAACAAGTCGTGTTTGGGCCAATTAGATGACCCACTTCGGCCGGTGTTTGCCGATGAGGCGGGCAATTCGTTTCCGAAACCCGAAAGGATTTTCCTGAGTCAACCCCCTTTCGTTAACAATTTCCAAGATTAAACCACTTGAATTTCCTCGAACCTAAAATAAACGTTTGGCGCGTCTCCATTTCGTCACGGCGTGAGTCACGGCCGGGCAACCGACATTTTTTTTTATCTCTAAAATTAATTGTTTTCATATTAAAAAGTGTGATTTTATAATAATGAAAATTTAAAAAATTTAAATAATTAAAAATCTTGTTTTTAATTAATGAGAAGGCTTTTAAAAAATGTTTAGAAATTAATTGCCCCAGTTCTCTTTTGTGTTTCATCGACCGGGTAGACACCCACCCTCGGCGCTGTTGTTCAGGGTTGAAGCATCTCGTAATCTTTGCAACTTTCTAAATCTGTCAGGACGTTCCCTCTTCCGCGGGGATGAAAAAGAGAGAATACCTTCTTAATAAATAAATCTCAAGTTTCCGAAATTGTTTTCAATTTGAATAATAAGTCTCGTATTTCTTGTCGAATTTCATTCAACGGGAATCACGCCTTTTTTATGACGGGTCGGGGGGGAGTCCTTGTCGAGAATATTTCGTCCGGAAGTCGACACGGTCATTGTTCAAAGTTGTAATTAGCTCCTTAAAAAAAACCTTCTTTTTTTTTCACAAAAATTTTGGATTTTGTCAATTTCCCACGGTTTTCCACTTGTGGAGCGAATAAAACTTTCACCTTTTTAGACCCAATCGACGATTTCAATGAGAATTTAATTGGTTTTGAATTTCAATTAGAAAAACCTTGCACTTTTTTTTACCTCCCCAATATTTTTCAATTTACAGAGAATCTACCCGCCGGGGTAAATTTGGTCAGATTCCCATGGTGATTTTTAATATGAGTGATTCAATTTTCAAGAATGATATGACCCCCTCTAGAAGCGATCGGTACGAACAGCAGGGAATTCGCAATTTTTTTTTTTTTTTTTCAGGGGCGTAAAAAATTTATTATTTTACTTTCTTATATCAAGGTTAAGCCCCAGGGGTTATGATACTAAACCAAGTAAATTAGAAAAGAGAAAATTAAACGAAAAAAAAATCCGACCCAACTGTGATTTGAACCCAAGCCCTTTGCCTACCCGGGGCATAAATACTGTAAAGTTTCAAATAGTTTGAAAAATAAGGGAGAAAGAAAAAAATTAACGGGGAGATTTCAGTTCATTTTTGCGTGAAGATCCTAGTCTTAGACCGGTCTATCACCTGATAAGCCACTCCTACTGACCAATAGAAAGCTCTAGACTGCATTAAGCCACTCCCACTGACGAATAGAATGCTCTAGAATCGTTAAAGCAACTCCTACCGTCCAATTGAAATTCTAGAATGATTTAAGCCACTCCTGCCGACCACTACAATGCTTAAGAATGTCTTAAGCCACTCCTAATGACCAATAGAAAGCTCTAGAATGGCTTAAACCACTCCTATTGGCTAATGGACGGCTCAAGAATGTCTTAAGCCACTCCTACTGACCAATAGAAAGCTCCAGAATGCATTAAGCCACTCCCAATGACCAATAGAATGCTATAGAATCGTTAAAGCAACTCCTACCGTCCAATTGAAAGTTCTAGAATAATTTAAGCCACTCCTACCGACCATTACAATGCTCAAGAATGTCTTAAGCCACTCCTAATGACCAATAGAAAGCTCTAGAATGGCTTAAACCACTCCTTTTGGCTAATAGACGGCTCAAGAATGTCTTAAGCTACTCCTACTGACCAATAGAAAGCTCCAGAATGCATTAAGCCACTCCCACTGACGAATAGAATGCTCTAGAATCGTTAAAGCAACTCCTACCGTCCAATTGAAAGTTCTAGAATGATTTAAGCCACTCCTACCGACCATTACAATGCTCAAGAATGTCTTAAGCCACTCCTAATGACCAATAGAAAGCTCTAGAATGGCTTAAACCACTCCTTTTGGCTAATAGACGGCTCAAGAATGTCTTAAGCTACTCCTACTGACCAATAGAAAGCTCCAGAATGCATTAAGCCACGCCCACTGACGAATAGAATGCTCTAGAATCGTTAAAGCAACTCCTACCGTCCAATCGAAAGTTCTAGAATGATTTAAGCCACTCCTACCGACCATTACAATGCTCAAGAATGTCTTAAGCCACTCCTAATGACCAATAGAAAGCTCTAGAATGGCTTAAACCACTCCTATTGGCTAATGGACGGCTCAAGAATGTCTTTAGCCACTCCTACTGACCAATAGAAAGCTCGAGAATGCATTAAGCAACTCCCACTGACGAATAGAATGTTCTAGAATCGTTAAGGCAGTAGTTTGACTCTTTTTCAGCTAGTAGTTTGGCCCATTTTAAGCCAGTAGTTTAGCCCATTTTAAGCCAGTAGTTTGGCCCTTTTTAAGCCAGTAGTTTGGCCCATTTTCGGCCAGTAGTTTGGCACTTTTTAAGGCAGTAGTTTAACTCTTTTTAAGCCAGAAATTTGGCTCTTTTTAAGCCTGTAGTTTGGTCCTTTTTAAGCCAGTAGTTAGGCCCTTTTTAGCCCTGGGGTTTGGCCCTTTTTAGGCCAGTATTTTGATTCTTTCTTAGCCGGTACTTAGGTTCTTTTAAGCCAGTAGTTTGACTCTTTCCAAGCCTGTAGTTCGGCCCGTTCTAAGACGGTAGTCTTGCTCTTTTTAGGCCAGTAGTTTGGCCCTTTCTAAGCCAGTAGTTTGGCTCTCTTAAGCTATTAGTTTGACTCTTTTTAGACCGGTAGTGTGGCTCTTTAGCCAGTGATTTGGCACGAGCAGGGAGATCGGACTAGCAGAGAGATCGACGAAATAGAAAACTTTACGAGCAGGGAGATTGAAAAACCTGGAAGACTGGACGAGCAGGGAGATTGGAAGACCTGGAAGATTATACCTTTTTCTTTGCTAGGAATCTTAGCTGGAAGAGATGTTACAAAAATGTTTTTATAGAAGACCCCAGATCATTTTAGGGTCCCGGACTTCCCCCACTTTCTACTAAATTCAAAAAGATGATAGAAAACAAAATACTTGACTTTCCGTTCGTAGAGAATTTTCATGATTTTTTATTTATTCCAAGGTTTTTGAAAAGTTCTATGTTCTAAAAAAGAAAATACGACTAGCTCTCTTTTAAGTTGAATTCACAAACAGAGACTGTCCTACTTTTACCGCGACCACTGTCTAAAATTACCTCGAACAGTCTCGGGGTGGTAACCGCACCTTAATAAACTCATACTTTCCACACGAAGTTCCTTTAATTTTTGTTTTTGAAAAAAAAATTTAGGGCTGTGAAAAAAAAATGTCTCCTGTGACGCATTTGAAAGGCTTGAAAGGGCGAAAGGGAGGAATCGTGATTGCTGTTAATTCCAGTCGAAAAAACGCACGGGGGCCACGAATTATGTAGTCCACCCTACCATTTGTAACGCGGCCGACCGTTTTCATTCCTACCAATCTGCCCAAACTTAATGCCTCTTTTAATATTTATAATGAAATACCAAATAAGAAATTTTTAGTCAAAAAAAATGAGGTGTCAAGAAATCAATATCAAACGGCAAAAAGCAGTTTTAAATATTTACGCTGCCATTATATCTCCTGATATTTTATTCCTTTGACGTCTCCCCTCTTTTTTTTCTCTCTCTCTCTTTTGCCCACTCATATTTATTTATCGAGTAATTAATATTTACTCGCGAAATACCTTCATAGGCTCAGGCGATAAACAAATCAGGCACAAGCCCCACAAATATATTAAAGCTGTCTTTACTTAAGTAGTCTTCAAGTTTACATTTCACCAAATATCTACTAAAAATCTACTAAAAAAATTGCTACAGCAACATAGTAAAGGTAGCGGGTTCAAATCCCAGTTCGTAATGATTTTTTTTTCTTTTTTACACCCAAATTTTCCAAACTTAAGGAGGTATGATGGTTTTTAAGTGAGTTGCTTTGCAAATTTTTCGTTGTTAACAACAGTTTTCGGTTTTTCCCTTCTATCTCGGAAACCGTCGCCCAAAACGAAAAAATGTCCTAAGTAAAAGTCGTAGCTACGAAGATTTCCTACAAAAAAGACTTAATTGGTTTTTTTGTCAGAGCAATACTTAAGGAGATATGGAAGTATTTAAGTTGGTTGCTTTGCAAATTTTTCGTTGTTAACAACGGTTTTTGGTTTTTCCCTTCTATCTCGGAAACCGTCGCTCAAAGCGAAAAAACGTCCTAAGTAAAAGTCGTAGCTACGAAAATTTCCTACAAAAAAGACCTCATTGGTTTTTTTTTCAGAGCAATACTTAAGGAGATATGAGGGTTCTTAAGTGAGTTGCTTTGCAAATTTTTCGTTGTGAGCAACGGTTTTCGGTTTTTCCCTTTTATCTCAGAAACCGTCGCTCAAAACGAAAAAATGTCCTAAGTAAAAGTTGTAGGTACAAAGATTTCCTACAAAAATGTCTTTATTCATTATTTGCGTAAGAGCAATATTTAAGGAGTTATGAGGTTAAAACTAATAATCCTACAGAGCCTGTCTGAAAACTTAAAACCTTCATTTCTCCTAAAATACTGCTCTGACGGAAAAAACCAATAAGTAATTTTATGTAGTGAATTTCCGTAGCTACAACTTTTACTTAAGACAAGTTTTCGGTTTGAGCGACGGTTTCCATGATAGAAGGGAAAAAACCGAAAACCGTTGCTCACAACGAAATATGTACAAAGCAACCTACTTAAAACCCTCATATCCCCTTAAAGAATGCCATCCTCTGAGAAAGTAACTGTCGAGGCTAACTCCACAACATCGCCAAAAAAATTTGAAATGTCAGTTGTTTAACAAAAAAGGTTATAAAGGAAGTATCAAAACGTTAGCCTTTGTTGAAGTAAAAAAAGAAAAGTTATAAAAAAATAACTCGGAGCACTCAAGATAATCTATCAAGGGAAGGAACTTATAGGAATTGAAGAGTATGTGATGGAAAAATGCTTTTTTCTTCCTTTCTTTTTTTTTCCCCCCACGCTGTGCACGGAAGTATTTTTAAGAAGTAATATTGAGACGAAGCGAATAATGTGTAAAAAGCTTTTAACTGTACTTTGAAAAGGGTTGTATCGAGATGCGTGGAAAACGGGGTGGCGGGAAGAGGCGCGCGGAGAGTAAAACTTGTCCAATTGTTAAAACGGGGAAGTTACCCTAACTTGAGTTTCTAGGGGTGAGGCCTTTTCCGGAACGAAAAGAAAAACGTTCAGTGTTCACATAAGAAAAGCATCCCTCTTTCTATAATCTTTTAGGGTGCTCTGCTGAGATTTAAAACATGTGATAATTTTTTATGTTTTATAAAAGTAGATGAGTAGTGTTATATATGAAGAAGGGACATCAAGGGAAGCCGAAGAGGAAGAATTGAGTGAAGACTACGTAGGAATAAGCAGACATCAACTACGCCTAATATTTTTTACGCGAGTTTACTTCGCACTTTTTTTGGAATTCGCGATCATCGTCTTTTTCGTAATCACTTTCAATTTCGCTGTAAAGCTAAAGGATTTGACGCAGCGCCATATTTGGACGGGGGCTGTCACCCTTTTCCTTTTCCTTCTTGTCGTCCTTTTCATGATGGCGACGAACAAGATAAGAAGGAGATTTCCGTTTAATTTGATCCTTGTAATTTCCCTCGGATTATTATCGGGATGGTCTGTGACGGTAACGTCGACGAAAAGCGATCAGTATTCCGTCATATTTTCACTTTTTATTACGTTCGGTATAGCGTTCAATCTGACGATTCTTTCGTTTTTGACGAAATGCGAAATAGTGAATTCCGTTCCGCTTTTATACGCGCTTTTAATAGCCGTCGTTCTCGCTTTGGTCGCGTCTACGATATCGGTCGTGAGCCAATTCGGGAAGATCGTTTTAGCCGGAGTTATCTGTTCGAGTATAGTCGCCGCTTCTTTGTCTTGCTATTTTTTCATCATTTCGTTGTTCGTAGTAAATCGCTTGAGCCATCGACTCGCCAGCTGGTCATACGCGAATCTCCTCCTTTTTATCGCTGTTCCACCTTTGTTTGTCCACACGCTTCTCGCATACAACGGACTCCTACATTATTTTTAAAATTAAAACATATTTTGAGATCATTATTTTAAAAACACGTGAGAGAAAGATGATATTCCACAGTTGAAGGATGTGGGTTGAAATTCGACCCCTCGGTCTTCCATCCTGAGGTCACCACAACGTCTTTTTTACATAAAAAATCGTTTCCCCACAAATTTGAATTTCCAATATTTTTACGCCTTTGATTAGCGAAAAGGGGAGAAAAGAAAGTAAATATTTGTTTCGTTTTCGTCGAGATACTCGGAGGAGGGAGGCTCCTGGATACGTGTTGTAGCGATGGTTACCGGTTCCCGTTGATAATGACGGTCTGGCTAAGCAACGCGACCCGATTTCGAGGGACATCCTTCCGATAAATTGAATAACCATGCATAGCCATACACATTTTTTTCACCAATGGGCAATACTAACCAAGTAAATTAGAAAGGGGAGAGGGGAAAAAAAAGATCATAAGTGGGATTCGAACCTACAACCTTCGGCTCTGCAAGGCCACCTCCTTAACTGTTCTTGAGCCGTCCATTAGCCAATAGGAGTGGTTTAAGCCATTCTAGAGCTTTCTATTGGTCATTGGGAGTGGCTTAAGACATTCTTGAGCATTGTAATGGTCGGTAGGAGTGGCTTAAATCGTTCTAGAACTTTCAATTGGACGGTAGGAGTTGCTTTAACGATTCTAGAGCATTCTATTCGTCAGTGGGAGTGGCTTAATGCATTCTGGAGCTTTCTATTGGTCAGTAGGAGTGGCTAAAGACATTCTTGAGCCGTCCATTAGCCAATAGGAGTGGTTTAAGCCATTCTAGAGCTTTCTGTTGGTTATTAGGAGTGGCTTAAAAGAGCCAAACTACTGGCTTAGAAAGGGCCAAACTACTGGCCTAAAAAGAGCAAGACTACTGTCTTAGAACGGGCCGAACTACAGGCTTGGAAAGAGTCAAACTACTGGCTTAAAAGAACCTAAGTACCGGCTAAGAAAGAATCAAAATACTGGCCTAAAAAGGGCCAAACCCCAGGGCTAAAAAGGGCCTAACTACTGGCTTAAAAAGGACCAAACTACAGGCTTAAAAAGAGCCAAATTTCTAGCTTAAAAAGAGTTAAACTACTGGCTTAAAACGTGCCAAACTACTGGCCTAAAATGGGCCAAACTACTGGCTTAAAAAGGGCCAAACTACTGGTTTAAAAAGAGCCAAATTTCTAGCTTAAAAAGAGTTAAACTACTGGCTTAAAACGTGCCAAACTACTGGCCTAAAATGGGCCAAACTACTGGCCTAAAATGGGCCAAACTACTGGCTTAAAAAGGGCCAAACTACTGGCTTAAAATGGGCCAAACTACTAGCTGAAAAAGAGTCAAACTACTGCCTTAAAAAAGAGCCAATATACTGGCTTAAAAAGGGCCAAACTACTGGCCTAAAATGGGCCAAATTACTGGCTAAAAAGAGGCCTAACTACTGGCAGTCCGATCTCCCTGCTCGTCTAGTTTTCTATTTCGCCCGATCTCTCTGCTAGTCCGATCTCCCTGCTCGTCTAGTTTTCTATTTCGCCCGATCTCTCTGCTAGTCCGATCTCCCTGCTCGTCTAGTATTCTATTTCGCCCGATCTCTCTGCAAATCCGATATCCCTGCTAATCTAGTTTTCTATTTCGTCCTATCTCTCTGCTAGTCCGATCTCCCTGCTCTTCCAATCTCCCTGCTCGTCCAGTCTCCCTCCTCGTCCCGTTTTTTACGACCTGTAAACTAGACTGCGCATGCGCAAGTTATAAAATGGTCATTCTCCACTAATAAGCTATTAATGTACTCCCAACACCTCTTGGTCTTATCCTACATTCAAGATGTTTTTAGTTTATACTGGGCTCACTAGCCTCACAATGAATTTTACATCAAAATTTATCGCTTTAAATGGGGCACATTTTGTTCCCTTTTGTTTATGAGAGTGAATTTATGATTCGTGTGTTTGTTTAAGAGGAAAAAAGGTTCATGAATAAATGGTAAAAAACAATTATCAAGCTTGGAAACTCATTTTAACATTTATATTAGGCGTTTCCTCGCAAACAATTCCGTCCTCCTCATTGTCCAGCACGCAATTGTAATCACCGAAGCAATCCTTTTCGTTTTAATGGAGGTTTTTAGTTTATAACCTGTTATGTAAATCACCCCTCATATTATCCGGAGTTACCCCCCGCGCGGAAGTTTCCTCCCTCATCAGCTTCGGTATCAATGCTGTTTGATTTGTTGTCTCTCAATAGAATGTTAATATTGAGTGGTTAAGAGGGGAAATTAACCGTGGTTGGTGGTCTATAGTCACGAGACTACCTTGATTGTAGGGATATCGACTGGTCTATGTCAACGACTTGTTCACCCTGACGCCCCTTATAAACCTCCTCTTCAAAAATTATTCTACCCCTATCATTTTGAACCCACAAAACAAGCGCTTTCATTATCCACAAATTGATTTCCGTGACCATTATCCGATGAAGTGCTTGTCAAATCATTAAAGTCATGCAAATTCACCGCTGCCACCAATTCTTTTTCTAGCAGCTAATTATTTTCCCTATATTCGTTTGATGTTAATTGACAGTTGGGTCAGAGTAGCAATTATATCTGCTTATGTACATAAATTAGCAAGACTGATATTGAATTATTAATTAATAATTAGGGTTTGTCTAAATAATTTTGTATATAATATTGAATATGTCTGGGAAATGCGTCTTTTTCGGGGAACGCCAATTTGGAAGTTCACCGCCATCCCTCAATTAAGGGCGGCAGGGATAACTGAAATTAAAGATTCAAGCGATCCCTGGGATCAGGGACGTCATGCTAATTATATTTGGTGATTGATTAAACCAAGTTTAAAACTCGCCCTTCGGAGATCTTTTCAGAAGAGGAAAACACCGCTTTTCCCCTCCCATCTTCAAAAAAAGGTTTCAATTAAATCCTGAAGGGAAATTTCAATAAACATCCTTTTATGTTTATGAAAAAAGGCGTGTAAAAAGGCGAGAGAGTGCGAAAATCTTCAAAAGGTGGGCGTTTATATTCGTTTGTATATTCTAAGGCAATGATGTTGCCGTCAGCAATACTTTCCCAAGCTTTTCTCCGGTTTTCATGCTGAGGGAAGCATTTTTTGTGTTACTCAGCACCCAAGAATCGGAATCTTTCATTTAAAAAAAGTCCTCCTAAAAAGACCTATAGATAAAATAGAAAATGTTTCAATCTTGCAATCTTCCCTGGAAAAGCCGATGTTATTAAGAAATTCAGGCGGGGCGAACAATGTTCTGTCAGGTGTTGCTCTCAACTCTCAGGAAATGGATTTCCCTCAACAAGTGCCAAACTACAAGGGGATTGAGTCTGTCCGCGCGGTTCTAGACTAAGCTATTTTCTTTTCTCCTCCAGAAAACCAAAATTAATAAAAACTCTCTCTTTGATATACTAACCTATATTTTTTATAATCGAATTTTTATTTAGAAAACCATTTTCTAAAAATAAAATTGAGTAATCGACATAAATCGCCATCAAAAGAAAAGAGTCGGTCACCGACCAGAATAGTGTTTCAAAGTTTATTTTGGTTCACCGGGCACCTCGGGCGTCTCGTTTTCTGGGAATCCCTTTTGATACTTTTGCAGTTTGACGTCTTAAAATATTAAAAGTATAAAACGTTTTACCACTTTTCCGAGATGTAACCTACTTTCGCCTTTAATTCGTAAAACGTCATTGATTTTTTTGGGTTAATAATTAACAATCAACCTCTAACTTCCCATGTTGCTATTTTATAGAATAAAAATTTGATGCGTCAAAAAGTCGTGTTTTAAATTTTTTTTTAAAGGGTGAGGGACGGAAGACACGAAGCTTTCGACCTTGATCTAGGCCGTTAAGGAAGAGTTCACTTGTTAATTCGCTTCCTCACCACCTGTTACTATGTCGTTAACCTGATCTTCCACAATCCTATGTTTTTACATATTAACGTTTTTTTTTTTTTTGAAAATTTACAGTTTTTTTTCTTTCTTTTTTCGAAATTTTAACTTCCTTAAAGTAGTTATTGTGATACCCTCCAACTCGGGTTTTAGGGGAGACCCCGTAGGATAAATTCGAATACATATGGATCTACACCGATCTCAACTTTGTCTGTGGTTCCGGCCGGCCGTAGCATTTTTCCGGCCACACCTACGGCCGCAGTTTTCAACCGATTTTCACCGAATTTTCACACAAATTTCTTTTGCCAGTGAAGAAGAAACTAACGAGGGCGATTTTTAAATTTCGAAAAAGTCTGTTTGAAATTTTAAAAAATTCGGTGCGGCCGAACCGTTGGTCCGATTTTCACCAAATTTTCACCAATTACTATTTTATGGTGTAAAAAAATTACCATAATAATAATAATTATTATTATTATTTATAAGTATTTATATACTTTTTAATTATTGTTTTTTTTTTAGTTGGGAGAAATTTCGTTCTTCTACGCATTACGAGAGATACATCCCTAGGCCAAAGAGCCCATTATTTCTACCTTGACACTTATAAAATGTATGGAAAATTTATCGAGAAAAATTGAATCTCGGAAAATTTTAGGAAAAAAAACTGAACATTTTTTTACAAAAAAAAAAAAACAACTCGGAAAATTTTTGGAAAAAAAACAATACCTACTCGGAAATTTTTTCAAAAATAAACTTGGAAAATTTTTCGGAAAAACTAACTTGGGAAATTCTCCTTTAAACTTTTCCTCCCTTATCATCCCCCTCCGTTATACTTTCGTTCCCTTATACTTCCCCCTCTGTTATACTTCCCCTCCCATGTACTTCCCCCTCCGTTATACTTCCCCCTCCTTTATTGTTACTTCTCTTTAAGGAAAACATTTTTTTACAAAAAAAAAAAAAAAAAAAAAAAAAAAAAAACAACTCGGAAAATTTTTGGAAAAAAAACAATAGGTACCTACTCGGAAATTTTTTCAAAAATAAATTTGGATTTTTCGAAAAAACTAACTTGGAAAATTCTCCTTTATACTTTCCCTCCCTTATACATCCCCTCCGTTATACTTTCGTTCCCTTATACTTCCCCCTCCGTTATACTTCCCCTCCATATACTTCCCCCTCCGTTATACTTCCCCCTCCTTTATTGTTACTTCTCTTTAAGGAAGTTTTCGTTAGAAGCTCTTCAATCCAGAACTTTTGTATCAAGTTCAATCAATATATTGTATCAAGGTAGAAATAATGAGCTTTCTGCCCAAAGGATGCCTCTCTCGCAAAGGGTGGAAGTATCAAATTTCTCCCTACTAAACAAAAAATTTTTTACACCAAAAATTCGTCGACTACGCGTTTTCTGTTGCTAATAGGGTTAAACTACCAACGGAATTCGATTTTCCACAAAATTTACCATCAGAATCAATGCCTAACTCAAAATTGATAAAAAAATGACTTATCCGGTGTTAGAACTAACGGATTTGGTGAAAATTCGGCCGATGCGCAATTATTAAATTCTGCATTTTTCGAAATTCACAAATCGCAGACGATGATTTATTATTCAACTATTCAGGAAGGGTGGGTAAAAATTTGGTGAAAATTGGAAACTGGCCGTAAAGTGCTCCGGAAAAATGCTACGGCCAGACGGAACCACAAAGTTGAGATCAAGGGTTCGATTTGACCCTCCGGGGTCTGGAAGACCCTTCCCCAAAAACCCGACGTGGAGGGTATCACAATAACTTCTTTTAGGAAGTTAAAAATAGCGACTTTTTAAATTAAGGGGATTAATTGGGTTTGAGGAAAAAAAAATGTCGGAGTTTCGCGGGAGAAAGAAACTTTCGATCACGTCAGGTAGTGTACAAGGAGGAAATCTCGGTGGAATTGAAGGGTAAAGTGTGCTCAGATAAATGGGTATTGTAGTATTTTTTTTTTTCCTTCTTTCACTTCTCCTTTTTCGTTCTCCTTCAGCCGTAAGGTTTTCTCCCTCTTCCGTGAAAGGGTTCGAAGGGAAGGAGGAAACGAAGGGTCACGGGTGGTGGTCCCAGTCACTCTTCGCTGAACTCCCACCTGCTTCAAGTTTCTTAATTTTAACCAAAATATAACCTACCACTTTTCAATATAAACTCGATTATTAAAATAAGCTCAATGAAAATTAAAGTAAAGAAGAGTTTTTGAATGGTTTTTGAATAAGCCGCCGGAAAAGGTCTTTAGATTTTAAACTCTTTTGACTAAAGTGTCTAAAATGGAATGGGGAGGCCGTTACGAACTGTCTTGTCAAAGAATCTTTTAATTGCGCCCTTTCATCGTTTTATCAATTAATCAAAACCGATGTTATTTTACAAAATTGTTTTTATTTATAATTATTAATTTAAAAATTAATAAACATCCCTATCCATTACTATGCATTAATCCCCAGGGCGACCTGGCTTGATATAATTTAAAGCAAACATGGAGAGATTGTCTTAAATCATTTAATTCACCCCGCATTAAAATTTTGAATAAAACTAAAATAAACACGGGGTTTGTCACTGGAAAAAAAGGGTTCAATTGATGGATAAGACCCGTGAGAGTTCACTGACATGTTTTTGGGAATTCAACGGGGAGCTGAATTATTTAAAAACAGGTGGAAAACCCAGAATATTAACAAATTTAGGAGAAGTTTGTAACAGTTGTAAATTCCCTTAGCTTAAGATTCAGATAGGGAATTATCAATTTCCATGGAGTGGAAGGCATGGGAACGTTCGCTCCGGAACTGAAAGTGATATTAAACCGCGAAATTTACAGGTCGACGAAATTGAAAAGGAAATTTTATGTTTTTGATGTTCTGAAACTAATAGTTGAAGTTTCAAGAGGGAATAAAAATCCGGTTGAAAGGCTCCACGTGTGCCGGGCGGTCGAACAAAAAAGGGAAAAAATCATGGGGGACGCTTTGATCTGACCTAGTGCCACGGTGTAGTTAACTTGAGGTTAATTGATGAATGAGGTTAATTTTTTTAAATTTCCAAGTTTTTTTTCGAAAATTTTTTCTGGTTTTCTTTTTAAATTTGCATTTTTTTTTTTTTTTTTTTAATTTAAGTTCTTTTTTCGAAAATTTTTCTAAGTGTCATGGTAGAAATAATGGGCTCCTTGCCCTACGGATGTGCCTTTCGTAATGGGTAAAAGTATAAAATTTCTCCCTACTAAAAAAAAAGTAATAATTAAAAAGTGGCAATATTTTTACGAATTTTTGGTGTAAAAAAATTTTTTTTTACCATTTTTTTACACCAAAATCTAATTTTTTTACACCAAAAATTCGTAAAAAATATAAGGAGTCTTTGGTGAAAATTTGGTGAAAATCGGCCGCAGCGAATTTTTTTAAAATTTCAAACAGACATTTCTCTACCATTTTTTTCGAAATTCAAAAATCGCCCTCGTTACTTACATTTTCTTCACCGGCTAAAGAAATTTGTGTGAAAATTTGGTGAAAATCTGTTGAAAACTGTGACCGCAAAGTTTTCTGTAAAAATGCTACGGCCGGCCGGAACCACAGACAAAGTTGAGATCGGTAAGATCAATATTCGAATTGACCCCACGGGGTCTGGAGGACCCGTCCCCAAAAACCCAACGTGGAGGGTATCACAATTACTTCTTTAAGGAAGTTAAAAGGCTTTTAACTTTTTTTTTTTTTTTTTTTTTTTTTTAACTTTTTCTCTTCCACACGACCACCTGAGCGATTTATAAAAACGTCGCCAATATTCCGGCATCATCGACATTCCGGAAGATTAAACAGGTTAACACCCCAATTCCAACGAGCTAAAAAAAAAATTGTTACTTCCCAACCATGCGAAATATAAATTTTAGCACGCGAGGTCAAAATAATAAGAATCTTTTTATAAAAACCATCTGGGAAAAAAGCCAAATATTTTTTCTCCACGTCCCTCATCCGTCTCTTCACAGAAAATCGCCTAATTAACAAGTCCAGAAAAAAGAAACGCCAATTTGAATAAGTTAGAAAAAAAGACTACACTAATGGTATTAAAGCCATAAAAATGGGCTTAAAAATAAAATGTTGGTGAAATCGGATCTTGAATGTAGCCTAATACAAAAATAGGTCGAAGAAACCCTCTCCTTTAAATAATTGAAGACGTTTTTAATCAATGAATTATTTCGGGTTGTTAATAAAACAGCGGGAAAAAGGTGTCGGGGTGACTCCAGAGGTTAATTTTGCCGTAGAGGCACGACATGGGTTTATTTTATCAGCAAACTAAAATTAGAATTCTCTCGTATTACACATTTTGAAGTGTTCAAAACTTTAAAGAGAACAGGTTTGAATGAAGCGTATTTTTGATCCTTGTAAATGAAATAGAGTCTTGTATAGATGTCCCAATATCAGCAGGAAGTATCGACTCCTCTCAAACTCATGAAACCCCTTAAATAGATAATTGATCACTGGAAACCGTCCTCCTCAAACTTTAAAATCGCTTCCCTTCTATTTCCGAGTAGTTTGAGGCTTAGCCACTAATGAGTAGCCGAGATCACTTCGGCAATTAGAATACTCAAGCACAGGTGACGACTTCGCATCGACCCTTCTAGTTCAACTAACCGCAAATAATCCCCTTCTCTGGTAAAGTTACCTTTTGTCTGGAATGTTGAATTATAACGTCTCGCTTTAGACTGTTTATAATTAAAATTAGTTGTAGTTTTTACTTTAAAGTTGGTTTGGGCTGTTGATTGAATCATCACTGCTTAACCCTGAAGAATTCGTAAAATATTTTCCTTAATATTTTGATGGACTTAACTTTTAGATTGACCGATGGATTTATATTTCTTCTTTACTTGAGAATTTGAAATAATTTCTTTGAATTTCTTCTATGCTCGACAATTTGTCTGAGAATGCGGGAAGGTAGAGAAGAACAACCGCCATCTGCCGGACACTCCTCTTACCACCCAGTTTATTCCCTGTGGCTCTAAATAATATTTTAAGGAAATTACAGCATTGATAGGCAGGTGAAATAATATCGTTAGTTTCTCTAAGTCTTCTATGACCGTAAGTGCTCGGCGATTTGTCCGAGAATGCGGGAAGGTAGAGAAGAACTAATGCCATCTGCCGGCCATTCCTCTCACCACCCAGTTTAGTCCCTGTGGCTCTAAATAATATTTAATGGAAATTACAGCAATTGATACGATGGTGAAATAATATCCTTAGTTTCTCTAAGTCTTCTATGACCGTAAATGCTCGGCGAAATGTTCGAGAATGCGGGAAGGTAGAGAAGAACAACCTCCATCTGCCGGACACTTCTCTCACCATATAGTTTAGTCCCTGTGGCTCTAAATAATATTTAAAGGAGTTTACAGCCATTGATAGGAAGATGAAATAATTTCCTTGGTTTCTTTAAGTCTTCTATGACCGTAAGTGCTCGGCGATTCGTTCGAGAATGCAGGAAGGTAGAGAAGAACAACCGCCATTTGCCGGCCACTCCTTTCAGCATATAGTTTAGTCCCTGTGGCTCAAATAATGTTTTAAGGAATTTACAGCCATTGATAGGAAGGTGAAATAATATCCTTAGTTTCTCTAAGTCTTCTATGACCGTAAATGCTCGGCGAAATGTTCGAGAATGCGGGAAGGTAGAGAAAAACAACCGCCATCTGCCGGACACTCCTCTCACCACCCGGTTCAGTCTCTGTGGCTCTAAATAATATTTTAAGGAATTTACAGCCATTGATAGGGAGGTGAAATAAATTCCTTGGTTTCTCTAAGTCTTCTATGACCGTAAGTGCTCGACGATTTGTCTGAAAATGCGGGAAGGTAGAGAAGAACAACCGCCATCTGCCGGACACTCCTCTCACCATCCTGTTAAGTCCCTGTGGCTCTAAATAATATATTAAGGAATATACTGCCATTGATAGGAAGGTAAAATAATATCCTTGGTTTCTCTAAGTCTTCTATGACCGAAAATGCTCGGCGATTTGTCTTAGAATGCGGGAAGGTAGAGAAGAACAACCGCCATCTGCCGGAGACTCCTCTCACCACCCAGATTAGTCCCTGTAGCTCTTAATAATATTTATAGGAATTACAGCCATTGATAGGAAGGTGAAATAATTCCCTTGGTTTCTCTAAGTCTTCTATGACCCTAAGTGCTCGGCGAATCGTCCGAGAATGCGGGAAGGTTGAGAAGAACAACTGCCATCTGCCGAACACTCCTCTGTCCACCCAGATTAGTCCCTGTGGCTCAAAATATTATTGTAAGGAATTTACAGCCATTGATATGAAGGTGAAATAATTTCTTTGGTTTCTCTAAGTCTTCTATGACCGTAAGTGCTCAGCGAATCGTCCGAGAATGCGGGAAGGTAGAGAAGAACAACCGTTCTCCCACTCCTCTCTCCTCCCAGTTTTCTTTATCTTCGCAAATTTAGTCCCTATGGCTTTTTGAAGAAAAAACATCACACAACCTTCATTTTTATCGTTTCTTTCCTAATTTTGCTTTCTTTTAATAAGGATCGTTTCTCCTCCTGCGGATTAACACTCTCAGCGCGGCAAGCCCAACTGGCAAATCTCACCCTGGGGCGGGAAAATTTTTTTTCGTCAAACTACTTAATTACCTCCAAAAACATTAATAATGAAGTATAAAATTAATTTGGCATGTTAATTATGCCAAAATAAGGCTTAATTGTCCCTCACAAAAGATCAGATTTGTAGGCAATCCCGCAATGTTTTTCCCCTTCTCATACCATTTTGGAACTGTTACTAGGATCAACTTCTCTAAGTGGTCAACCTATTACTTTTAGCCATTAGCTTAATTTTTTTTTTATATATTATTACATTTGCTCGTTATATATTTTCGTGTGGATACATTTTCACGGGTGCGAAATATTTATGGTACCTACTCAAATTATTCAAAATTGCTTTTCTGATGACAAATAATAAAAAATTAAGTCACTAGCCATTTGTAACGGCTTGGGATTCCCGAAAAAACCGTTGGGATTAGAAAGGAAACTTTAGTTAATTTAACGATTTTTTTGTCAAAACTTAATACGTAAGTAGGTAAAGATTATCTCAAATCCGGTGAATTGACCTGGAGGGAAAAACCGTTAAAAAAATTTTTATAGAAAAAAAAACAGCGCGGATCTCTACCATAATGAAAAGTATTTGAAAATAGGTATTTAATGCTGTTTTAGAAAAATTGGGTAAGTAGTTATTTATTTTTTCTAAGTGCAAAAACTAAAATAATTAATAAAAGTGAATAATTTTGAATAAAATCTACTAAAAAACTAAATGAATCTACGGCCTTAATAAAGTTGGAAAAGGTAAAAAGTAACGAACTTGTTTTTAGAGTGAAACATAGAACGAACTGCTACCGTTCAAAGTTTTAGTTTCCGAATTCGCCACTGCTCTTGACCGCTCGGAAGTCTTTCCTTTTTTAAAAAATTATACTAAAAAAAATGATTTTAACTTATGATCGTTGTACCTAATAAATAATTTTGTGTTTAATTTAACTTAATAGAACAAAAAATTAATAAGTTTTTAAAGAAATTACCCGAAATTAATAGTAACAGGTCCCATTGTGAGAAGGAACGCTTTTGGTTTTTTCTACTCTTTTGGTCTAAAAGCTAAATAATATTAATAAAAACGGCAAAAAGTTGTGATCATAAGTTAATTAATAGTTTAAAAATTATTATTTAAAAAAACTTACAGTCAAAAAGTAGAAAAATAATCCAAAATTGAACTGAAAACGTCTCCGTGAAGTAGCTGGTTCAACTGTCTACTTTGAAAGTCAAAATCGAAATGAAGAAAAAGGTCTAGAGTCAAGCTAAGGCCGTATTTAGGTATAAAAACCCTTTAAGAATTAACGTATGTCAACGGTTGTGCGAAATTCACTGTTTTAAGCATCGAAAATCGCTTTTTAAAAGACGCATGAACGGTCGATATATATATCGACCAACGAATAGTCCGCCCAGGGAAAGGAACTTTCTAATCGATATATATATCGACCCGCGCTGAGAGTGTTAAAAATGATGCAAATGGGGTGATCGCAAGTGATCCATTTATTAAGATCCTAATTTTCAATTCTTAATATTTAATTAATATTACGTATTCGTGACCCTTGGTACTATTATAGAATATTTAGGTGTGAAAAGCGGGTCAGTTTTGTTATGGAAAGCAAGAGGGATGGGCGTATATGCCATGGGAATTTCGTTGCGGTGATGTCGGGGAGGAGTTTTGTTTTTTGTATAAAGGGATGGCAGTTGAAGGTAGGATCCCAGTATAAATATGTATACAGGAGAGGGCCCAGAGGGTGGGAACCAATATAAAAACAGACGATAAATAAATAAAGGAAAAGAGGTGAAGGGGATGGTAGGGCGGCGGTGCATTAGCGAGGTCCGCTGGGATCCGGGCCGGCTATATTTTGCTTTCCCTAACCGTTCGCATTCGGGCAACTTTTGAGATTTGCGGCCACGATATTCATCCCCCTGTTTTTCCGATATTCCAATCAGGTTCTTAAAGGGGAAAAAAAACCTGAAGAAATTTTAGTTTTAATACAAAAAGATATATACAAAACACAATATATTACGTGCACGAAATAAAGGAGTCAAACACATACTAGGGAAAAGATTAATGGGGAAATTATGGTAAAATGACATAATGTAAGCCTTCATTCTCTCCCCTATTTATAAAACCGGAGAGCTAAAAAATCCAATTAATCTGTAACAAGGCCACATGTGGATGACCACCGAATTGGGTTCGATTGATTTTCAAAAACAACGAGACTTAATGAACATTTTTTTTGCTCACCTATGCAGTTTTAGTTGAAAATAAACCTCTTTTGTTGTCGATTGCCGGGTAAACTGTTATGGAACGTTTAATTTATAACGGAAAGGAGGAACAATTGACGCTTACAATTCAGAAGGGTCTAAGTTAGGCCCCTTTGCGGTTGTCTAAACTCGAAGAGAATTGGCTCGCCTCGAGAATGTCAAGTTCACGGTTGGTTCTAAGGCTCTATAAATTAGAGAGAAGGATGCGAACTGGAGTGAAGTCGGGGGTGAAGAGGTGGTTTGTCTTGATATATTAGCGAGAGGGTAATGATCGGAGGTGGTTAGTTAGCGGCCTAACTTAACCCCTTACTCTTCCCTCTTCCACCTGATCACACTTACTCAAAAGTAGGTATAATCCAATTCCAAGTTTCACGTGTTGTACTGCACACTTGAGAGAGTTATAATCCATAGAGAAAGGGGACAAGTTTCTAAATGGAAATTACTTTGAACAACGAAAACTCCCAAAGCGCTTATATTATGCTGTTTATATGCCAAAATTTAGCTTTTCCAAAATCAGTCGAGCAAAACGTTTTGCTTTCCTTGGGGAACCCTTATCTATAGAATCTTCGACTCCAAATGAGGCGCTCCGGGTACGAAGGGCGAACTCGACATCGGACAAACCTTTGAAGAATACACCCATGTAATTTTTATATTGAATTTGCCCTTTTTTCCCCTTTAAAATACGTAAAAACCGATTTGCGGCAAAGCTCTAACTGCGATATCCGAGCGGGTACGAAGGGCGAACTCGTATCCTAGTCCACTACCCCCACTCCTTTTCCGAGAGCCCCACTCCTCTTGGAACAGCTCACCGCTACGAAATAAAATATATTATACATTTTGTGAATTAATAATCGTAAAAAATATTCGAAAATTTTTAAAAAACCCTTTCCTCTATGATTCTATAAAATCTAAAATCTCGCCACGAAAATTCCAGAGAGTGACTTTTCTGTCGAGTTCGCCCTTAACAGAAAACTTTAAAATGCGAATATCTCGAAACTACGTTTTGTCGAGTTCGCCCTTCGTACCCGGAGCGCCTCAAATTTTTTTTCACCTATTGAAAATTTAATTTTTTTTGACTCTCTATTGAAAATTTAATTTCTTTGTAACTCTCTTCATAAGGTAGTGCTGTAGGGCACAATACTATGTCCAACACCTTCTTCTATTTATATTTACTTTTTTGTTTCAGGTATGTTTTTTTTCTGATACATATTAAAATTCTGCACGAAAATACGCTTGAGGGTACGTAATAGAATGTGTTTTGAATTTATTTTATCGTAATTCGACCTCTGGAAAATTTTTATCAAACTTTTAGGATAAAAAGAAAGAAGAAAAAAAAGAAGAGAGAGAAAAAAAATGCTAGTCAAGAAATTCCGTTCAACTCTTTCTTTCTGCCCCACCAGCCCCGCCCTTTGTATTCGGAAGATCTCACGATCTTAATTGACTGTGAATACTGGTGATTCTTTGCTTTTTTTAAAAAAAAGTAGGTCTGATTTTTAACGTTTTTATTACCAGGAAAAAAGTGGATAAATAAAATAATTGTTATAATTGTTTGCACATGTTTTTTATTATTTCGATGAGGATAGTAGAGGTAGTAGGACAGCGGGACACTACCCCCCAAAGCGGGACTGTCCCGCTGTCCCTACCATCTCGACTACCCTCCAATACGGGACTGTCCCGCCAGTAATACCAACAGTACGGTAGACCTTGGTTACATTATTATTTTTACTTTCTTTTAAAATCCAATTGTTTTAAAGTTTTCCCACGATTTTAAACTCGCCGAACCAATTTAAATGCTAAATAAGAAGAAAAGGAACAAAAAAATTTTTTTTTATTACATAATTAGAAACCCGGTGTAGTAGATGCTTTTTAGTTGAAAAAATATTGGATAGAGGGAAAAGCTCACCTGACGAGGCTTTTTAAGCCGAATCGCGTCGTGAGATACCAGTTATCACAGTCATTTCTTCCTCTATTATTGGTTAATTGTTTGATAGTAAAATCAACTTCTTGCGGAGTATAGAGGAAATAAAAATTTAAATGTAAAAAAAAAAATATATTGGTGTACAAAATGAAACTCGGCTAAAATCTACAAAATTCAAATTTACCCTGTGGCTGAGTTTCATTTTGTACACCTAATAAATAAAACTTGTAGGAAATTTAATTCTCTATAAATTTGCACTTAATTATTTTTTCTAGGATGCACCATTTTCGGAAAATAATTTTTTTAAAAATTTTATCTTGAAAACAGTGCGTCCTAGAGAAAAAATGAATAGAATAAAAATTAAAGAGAATTAAATTTCCAACAGATTTTATTTAGTGTATTTTTTCAATATCTGTAACGGTTTACGATTTACAAGCCTTTAAAAATTAACCTTCTTAATGGTTATACTTCAATCACCTTCTTACACGGAGAAAGTCAACTTTTGATGGACTTTAACGCCTAAAATGTTCAAAATTTTGAAAAAATGAACTACTAGGTGTACGAAACTCGGCTAAAATCTACAAAATTCAAATTTACCCTGTGGCTGAGTTTCATTTTGTACACCTAATATATTGGTGTCTTTGGTCAATTTTAACGATTTTAGGTGAAAATCTAGAGAGGTGGTATTCAAATCAACTTAAAATGCATAGATAACGAATCCGAAAAAATAGGGGTTCCAATTTAAAGTTGATGTCGCTCAGGGACACCCTGTACACCAAAATTAACATTCGTTAATTGCAATTTTGTAAAAAAGTCGAACATTATTATTATTTATTTTTTTTTTCGATAATTTGAAAAAATAAAAGTGGTGATCCATATTTTCTCCACCGTGTATTTCAACAAAGTCCATGTTGTTTCGTTATTACTTAATTTGGTCAATTTCGTCGGGACGTAATTAAATAAAAACAAATCCTTCTAGAGGTGGATCCCTGTAATCGTAATTACTGAGTTTAAATCTACCTTCATACCTAGAGAGTGATTTTATGTAAATCCTATTTTACAAAACATGCCTCGCATTTATTAATTCAAAGGATTAATTTATTCTTTGAAATCGTTTGTTTTTAGAAATATTTATTAGGTGATTGAAAAATAACATAGGACAAACATTTAGGTAAATTAAAAATGGAATTTTTTTTTTTTTTTTTTTGGAATCATTTTAACAATGTAATATTGAATTCGATTTAATTAAATAAAAAGGGAAAATATTTTACGGTTGGATGTTTAAATTAAGAAATTTCCATATTCGTTAGAGGATAAATAAATAAAAAATAAATAAATCAGCCCTAAGGGCTTTTTTACTATCTTTTGCTTGTTTGAAATCAATTTAATTTTTCCTGATTGTTCAAGGATAATCAAGACAAAATTTACTGCCTGTCCCCTCCCCGATAAAAAGCCGAGAAAACGCCGCCACCTTCCCGAGTAGTAGAAACAAATGCGTTTCTGTTTATTATTCCTTATTTCAACTCCTGCCTCGCGAAATCGTTTATCTTATTTTGGGCGGCGATGAAAATTACATTTTCGTTTTATTCGCATTTCTTATTGTTTGACATTCTTTTTAAAATTATAATTTATACGTTTTTCTTAAACAAAAATGAAAAAAATTTACCCAGCGATTTTTTTTAAAGATGTTTTAGGTTGTGAGAAATAAACATTGTTCATCAAATATTAATTTCCTATTTATAATATGTAATTTAAATTTTACACAAAATAATGCCTTGAAAAGTCCATTGATAAAAAAAAGGTTAAATAAAAAGATACCAGCTTAATTAAAAGAATTTATTGCAAGGAATTATAGCTTTTCTCTCTCTTTTATTGATTTAATAAAATTGTATTAATAACTTTATAGATGAATAAACAAAATAATTAAATGAAAATGAATTTGTCGTTTTTATATTTTTACATTTTATTTTATTTTTAATATATCATTAAAAAAGAAAACTTAAAGGGAGCTTTAACAAAAGGCCAGATGTCTAATTATCCGTCTCGCAGAATTTCAACCGTGTCATTAAACCTGAAAATTACTCGGGGTCAAGTAAACAGAGTGGACGAATTTTAACTTTCTCAAAGAGACGTTGTTTTATTACCCTTCGTGTCCGGTTTTTCGGAAATGGCAACAAAGAGAGGTGGAGGATTTTTTTTTTGTCAGAAGAAAAAGAGTAGCGCAATTAAAAAGAGACCTTCTTTCAGTGGTTTTGCTTTTTTTTTTTTTTTTTTTCTTCTTTCAAGTGTAAGCCTAGCAGAATTTATTGTCGGTGGTGCCAGCCGTCCGTCCGTTGACCGTTTTTTTTTCTCTTTTAGCTCGGAATTTTCCACCAAACTTTAACTTTACCTTCCTTTTAGGTATCTTGATATTTTAAAGTTTTTAACTTCCTTAAAGAAGTTATTGTGATGCCCTCCACGTCGGGTTTTTGGGGAAGGGTCTTCCAGACCCCGTAGGGTCGATTCGAATATTGATCTATACCGATCTCAACTTTGTCTGTGGTGCCGGCCGGCCGTCCGTCCGTAGCATTTTTTCCGGAACACTTTATGGCCACAGTTTTCATCCGATTTTCACCAAATTTTCTTACAAACTTTTTTTAGCCGGTAAAGAAACTAACGAGGGCGATTTTCGAATTTCGAAAAAATGGCGGAGATAATGTCTATTTAAAATTTTAAAAAATTCGCTGCGGCCGAACCGTTGGTCCGATTTTCACCAAATTTTCACCAATTACTTTATATATTTCTTAAGAGTTTTCGGTGTAAAAAAATTGCCACTTTTTAATTATTAATTTTTTTTTAGAAGGGAGAAATTTCATACTTCTACCCATTACGAGAGGCACATCCGTAGGCCAAATAGCCCATTATTTCTACCCTGACAGTTAAAAAAAAAATTTCGAAAAAAAAAGAACTTATATAATTTTTCAGAAAACAAGCGCAAAAAAAGAAAACCCGGAAAATTTTTCGAAAAAAAAAACTCGGAATGATTTTTGAAAAAATTTTTTTTTTAAATTTATCGGAAAAAGAAAACTTTAAATTTTTTTTTAATACAAAAACACCCCCCCTCCCATATACTTCCCCTCCCGTATACTTCCCCTTCCTTATACTTTCCACCTCCGTTATACTTCCCCTTCCATAACTTTCCCCTCCGTTTTACGTCCCCTTTATACTTCCCCTCCGTTATACTTTTCTTTAAGGAAGTTTTCGTTGGAAGCTCTTCAAACATGTACTTTTCCTTTAAATGAACCTATAATATGGCGGGGATGTATCTAGCTGAAGTTGTTGCTTAATTCCCTACTGCCCAACTTTTTGTGCGACCTTCACCAAATTTTCACCAGATACTTTTTATATTAAATACTTATTATTGAAGAAAAAGTACTGGTTTGAAGAGCTTCCAACGAAAACTTCCTTAAAGAGAAGTATCTATATAGGAGGGGGAAGTATAACGGAGGGGACGTAAAACGTAGTGGGAAGTATATGGGAGGGGAAGTATAACGGAGGGGGAAGTATATGGGAGGGGGAAGTATAACGGAGGGGAAAGTATAACGCAGTAGGAAGCATAACAGAGGGGGAAGTATAATGAAGGGGGAAGTATAAAGGAAGGGGATTTAGTAGGGAGGGAAAGTATAAAGGACAATTTTGCAAGTTTGTTTTTGCGAAAAATTTTCCGGGTTTTTTTTTTTCGAAAAATTTTCTAAGTTTTTTTGTCCAAAAAAACATTTTTTTTTTTTTTCAAAAAATTTTCAAAGTTTTTTTCGAAAAATTTTTTTTTTTTTTTTTTTTTTTTTTTTTTTTTCGAAAAATTTTGCGGGTTTTCCTTTTTTTTTTTTTTCGAAAAATTTTTTAAGTCCCAAGGTAGAAATAATGGGCTCTTTGGCCTAGGGATGTGCCTCTCGTAAAGGGTAGAAGTACGAAATTTCTCCCTACTAAAAAAAAATTAATGATTAAAAAGTGGCAATTTTTTTGCACCAAAAATTCTTAAAAATATAAGGAGTAATTGGTGAAAATTTGGTGAAAATCATATCTCCGCCATTTTTTCGAAATTCAAAAATCGCCCTCTTCATATTCTTCTTCACCGGCTAAAGAAATTTGTGTAAAATTTGGTGAAAATCGGATGAAAACTGTGGCCGTAAAGTGTTCCGGAAAAAAATGCTACGGAGTGCCGGACGGCCGGCCGGCCGGCCGGAACCACAGACAAAGTTGAGATCGGTAAAGATCAATATTCGATTTTACCCTCCGGACCCCGGAAGACCCCTCCCCAAAAACCCGACATGGAGGGTATCACAATAACTTCTTTAAGGAAGTTAAAATTATAGATACCGAAAAATTTGGGCTATTCACTCCCATCGTAAGCGAAGACTTTTACGTTTTCCACCTTAATTTTAAGTACCGCATGGTGGGATCCGTTTCGGATAAAAATTACCCAATTTTATGGGCGTTTTTAACTAAAGAAATCGAATAATACAAAACGGTAAAATTAGAAAAAACCTCTCAGGACACAATTGTGGGACGATATCAGTTATAATTTAGAGGACTCCCGAGGAACCAGAACGGTTCTTTTGAATATTCGTATAAAACATGGAATAAAAAAAATGTTTGATTGCTTTTCCGTTATTTCACAACAAAAGCGTCCATTTTCCCGATATGTGATAACGTAATTTCAACTCAATTGAGTCAGCAGGTGAATTCTGATTCGAACAAAAAGTTTTACCCTATAGTATATTTTTTAAAATTTTGTGAGGGAAATTTTTTTAGAAAGCTAATCCTGGGAAGGATTATGTTAATATTAATGTCATTAAAAAATAATTTTGTATAAAGTTTTATCCATTGTTACGGCTTTCAGTAAAGTTTTCATTAAAGGACACGAAACGACTGACCTCAAAAAGTTTTCTAGACAAAGGTCGCGTAGGCAAGTGTAAATTAAATTGCACAAGTTGAACTCGGATTTTCTCTTACTTATATATAAAATCTCCTACTTTAGCTCCCTTAATTAATTCCCGGAAAAGCCTCAACCACCCTCGCGGAACCCTAATGGGAATTCTCAAGGCAGAGATCCACTCGCGATGACTCCGAATGAAGCGCCTTTCGATGGATCCCCTGGGATATATGATTAGAAAATAGTTTATGGGACCCGGAGCGACCGGAGAGGATTTCCGAGGCATCGTAATGAGACCTTTTCTGGAAGGGGGATTCGCTAATCTCTTTTACAAACATTCAATTTTAACGCGAATAGTTTTACGTTTAAACAGAAGTGAAGATTTTCTTCCGGAGGGGTTGTGAAAAGGGTATTGCCTCCGTTTTCGTAAGTTTTCCAATTCCCGAAGTGGACTTACGAGGCCTTTTCCCTTCACCCTACCTTCACCCTCGAGGTCTTGTTTCGAATGTGATTTAACTAAACGCACTGCTTTTCTTATCCTCAAGGAATCCTCCAACTTCCAACTTTTATCTTGTAACTTAACTGGGTGTTTTGTTCCTCCCAATCGACGTATACCGATAAAAATGCTAATACTCCAGCAAAATTCAAGCTTTAATTTTCTTTTTTTTTTCGCCCAGAAACCTCTGGGATTTCTTAGTTATAAGAAATCAAATATAGTGATCTCTTCCTCAATTTTTCCGACCAAAAAAACCTTTTTAAACCGGCTCCGTGGCTGGTGGGTTCAGTCTTGGACTTTCACCACGGAGACCGGGGTTCGATCCCAGGTTGGGTATAGGGATTTTGGTTGGAAGTTAAATTCCAATTAAAAATATCCCTCTACAAAATCTGTGGATTATTTATTTAGGCCACTACTCTGGTAGTTGGCCCAAAAGGGCGCACGGCATTACGGCGAATGCCCCCGCCTGGGTCCGACCCCCCTCCCCCTTTGTAAAGGCCTGTGGCTAATACAATTAACAAAAAAAGAGTAGATTAACCAATAGGAAGAGTAAGCCTCTTGCTCATTGGTTATATCTACTTCTTTTTATTTAAAAAAAAAAAAAAAAAAAACCTTTTTCCCCGTGATTTCTTGTCCCTCCGGTCGATAAACACCCATTTTTGCGCTTTTAACTTCCTTAAAGAAGTTATTGTGATACCGGCCTCCACGTCAGGTTTTTGGGGAAGGTCTGGAAGACCCCGTAGGGTAAATTCGAATATGGATCTACACCGATCTCAACTTTGTCAGTGTTGCCGGCCGGCAGTCAGTAGCATTTTTTTCCGGATCACTGTACGGCCACAGTTTTCATCCGATTTTCACCAAATTTTCACAAAACTTCTTTAGCCGGTGAAGAAGAATGTAACGATGAACGAAAATGTTCACCAATTAGGTACTTTTTATATTTTCTTAAGACTTTTTGGTGTAAAAAAATTGCCACTTTTAACTATTAATTTTTTTTAGTTGGGAGAATTTCATATTTCTACCCATTTCGAGAGGCACATCCCTAGGCGAAAGAACCCATTATTTCTACCTTGACGCTTATAAAAATTTTCAAAAAAAGAACTTAAAAATGTTTCGAAAAAAAAACTCGGAAAATTTTTCAAAAAAATAAAATAATAAAAAAAACTAGAAAAATTTGTCAAAAAAAAATAAAAACTTCCCCCTTCCTTATTATTCCCCTCCTTTTTACTTTCCCTCCCTTCGTTATACTTTCGTTCCCTTGTACTTCCCCCTCCGTTATACTTCCCCCTCCATTATACTTCCCCTCCGTTATACTTCCCCTCCGTTATACATCCCCTCCGTTATACTTCCTCCTCCGTTTTACGTTCCCTCCGTTTTACGTTCCCTCCGTATACTTCCCCCTCCTATATACTTCCCCCTCCTATATTGTTACTTCTCTTTCAGAAAGTTTTCGTTGGAAGCTCTTCAAACCAGTACTTTTCCAAACAAAAAAACTGTTTTAGCCATAATCGATCATTTTCTTCAGCCTGAAGCCCTCTTTTTGCTAGAATGTCGATTTTCATGGTAAGAAAAACCATTTACAAACGGCTTTCTTCAGTTTTTCGGCCATTAAAACGCCAGTTTTGTTGGCTTTTTGGCCTTGTTTATAGTCCTAAAACTTCGTTTTTTACGTCCTCTCTGAGAGCAGCTTTATGAGCTTTATTCGACGAAATTCATATTTGGAAACAAATTTTTTTTCCCAATTAAAAGTTACAGAGGGAGAAAGAATGAAAAAACGGATATTCCACGACCGGTTTCGGCGCAATACGCCTCATCAGGTGGACTATTTCCTTATTTTTCATTCTCCTACACTTTTACTTGACTTTCATTAGACGGTATTATGGACCCTGGCGTGGGGGGGGGGGGGGGTGCCGAATCAACGGATAGTTTGTCCACCTTCCCGCAGGGTCCATAACCGTCTAATGAAAGTCAAGTAAAAAGTGTAGGAGAATGAGAAATAAGGAAATAGTCCACCTGATGAGGCGTATTACGCCGAAACCGGTCGTGGAATATCCGTTTTTTTTTTCATTCTTCTCCTCTGTAACTTAATTGGAAAATATACGTTCCCCATTTGCAAGATAACGCATGATCATAACCCAAATAGTATAAAAATTTTTTTCCTACATTTTAGGGGTTTTAAGTTATATTTGGTAAGATGAGACGTTTTTTTCATGGGACAATATTCGAAATATTATACCGTGACTATAATATTGTTTGTATCTTGGTTTCGGATCAAAGTGAAATGAAATAATCTCGAAAGAACGTCTTCTCGCGGTCTGTGGGAACTCGGGAACTACGGTTGGCTGATCATGAGCAACGCGGGTCTTAGTCTGGTCCCCTTTTAACAACATACACATTTCTTCAATGATCCTTCCTTTTTAGAAAACATATTTTGATAAGGCACTTTTTGTTTATCCAGGGTATCTTTTCACCATCCGACAAAAGGTGAGAGTAATCGAAAGTAGCTGAAGCCTATTGTGGAAAGACACCCTGTCAAGGGAGCTTTGTGCGCGCTTTGTACCAGCGTGGAGCAAGACAAACTGCCTTCCCTTCTTTTTTCTGGAATAAATACAAATCCGAGGGGGAAAAGCGAACAATGTCCACGCTAGGAGCGTTACGTGTCACGAAACCTTTTTCTATAAATATTTAAAAAAATAGCAATAACATAAATCCGTTTTTCAAGTAAGGTTTCTTCCAAATCAATATGTGGGAACTAAGAGATAGTAAATAATTTCTTTACTAAATAAATAGGTTATAAACAAACTCAGGTTATATTTGTCCTGCAGGGAGCTCCGGTGCTGTGTCTCTGTTTATTCGAGTCAACTAAAAAAATCAAAAATATTACTTAAAAAAAAACTTGAAAGGGGGATAGTTTCTTTCACTTCCGGCAATTTCCTCTAAATCTTTGTAAAATGATTACGACGAAACTAATCATCGGAATTTGTTATATAATATGTTTTTGAAAAGAACTCGTCAAAAAACATATAAAATGGCTAGCATTTTTTTTGGAAAAAATTTTTCAGTCGAAAAGTAAGTTTCCATTTTCCAAAGGAAAACTTTTTCGGAAAAACTACTCCCAAGGCCGCCTAGACATTCCCCAACCGACGATAACTAGCTTTGGTAAAAATTTTTTCGCCGACTTTTAGTGCTCCAATATAGGAAAGTAGTTTAGGGGCGAAATCTTTTGTTTTTGACCAAAAATGCTAGGGCGGTATGATTAAGCTAAAATATCATATGATTTATGTTTTTCGATAAAATGTATTTTTATCAAAGATGCCGAAGTAGATGAGGAAGATTCCGACGACGATGCTGGTAAACCAAAACATAAGACAGATGGCGACGCAAAGACAAGTGATGGTGTTTCGTCCGAAAAAATCACCGAGACGTTAGAGTCTGATGGCGGAGTAAACGTCCTTTTCCTTCCGGTCGTATTAATACCTCGAAACACGCTTGGAACATGTACTCGACTTTCAGGTTGAACGTGCTCTCTTGGCGCAATAGCGACCGCTTCTGTCCTCGGAGAGTGTTTACTCACATCCCGACTAGAGGGCGACTCCACAACTTCCCTCACAGTCGTCTCTTTGACTACACTAACAATCGAATGTTTACTCATTACTGCACATATGATATTTTTTCAAATATAAAAATTGGTAAATTGATGTTGTTTCTACAAAGCCATTATCGGAAAAATCCCCATTACTATCTAATAAAATGTCTCGTTTATCCTGAAGAAAGTGATGACAGTGAATTCAATGTCGTTATATTTTCTTTGAAAGGTTGAGAAACGTGGAAAAAAAAGAGAATTCCCTTTTTCCTGTGTTATCGTCGAAAAGAATCGGGAGGGGTCTCATCACCACCAATTACTGTTTGGCATCCTTTCCGTTTAAAGGGCTCCCGAAGGCCGCATCACGTGTACTACCTATTGTCGAAGTAATTGAGTCTGCTCTAAAAGGCGGTGGACAGAGGGAAGGAGGTTGAGGCAGGTCGGAAGACATGACCCTCTTATCATTAGTCTGTTCATGACAAGCTGATAACAAGAAAAAAATGGAAGCTTCTCCATTTTCCTCCTTTAATTTAATTTTAAACATTTCCGTATAAAAAAGACGTTGTTTGATGAATATATTGTTAATAATTCAACGCCCCTATCGGTTGAACGGTATGCCGGATTGATTGTTTAATTGTCCGTGAAGGACAGGTACTTGCTCCATCCAACTCGTTACGGACACTATATAAACATCAAACGATTTTCTCGATTCGCTTTTCTCTCTGGAAGTGAAAGGTTAAAACTTGGTCCTGACATCTGCAATCACGTGTTAGTATGGGGATCCTGAGTCATTAATTATTCTTGAATATCCCAGAGTTGGGGGGGATGAAGCAGGGCGATAAGTTATTGCGTATCCAAGCGTGGGTTGAGGGTGGGGTCAAGTGACACATGGACGCTGCGAGATTACGTGTTGATCGCATCATCTGCATCCATCAGGGGCCCCGTTATGGAGTCATTACGTCCGCTAACCTTATCAACATAACCCTCCCGAAATATCTGAAGAATCACATCCATTTCAATAATCATAATTCATTTACCTTCAATTTTAAACACCCAAAGCGCAGTGGACGAAAACCTAGTCTCTGCTTTAAAAACAGAGTTCTCACTGTGGGCACATCGAAAGAACTACTAGGATCAGTTTTAAGCCGTCATCAGCGTCAGGTCGTCTAATGGGCACCTAAATAGTCGATCAGCGAAATCGTCAGATTGGCAGCTAAATGGTTGCTTAACTGTAGACTAAAAGGTCGTTTAATCAGATATGAAGTCATTAGATCATCAGGTAAACAGTCGCTTCATCGCCGGCTTGAGTCCTTTAATGAACAATCATCTCGTTGAATCTTCTGCTTAACAGTCGTTATACTGTCATATTGGCATCTAAACAATCGTTGGATCGGCGAAACAGTGAAACAGCTAAACGTTAAAAAGAGTCGTTAAATTGTCAGCTGAAAATTCGTTAGATCTTCTGATTAACAGTCGCTTAATTGCCTGCTTAACGATCATTTAATGGTCGGTTAACGTTGAATCTTCAGCTTAACAGTCGTCATATCGTCATACGACTCTGCTTCCCTTAAGGACGAATCAAATTTTCATCCTGAGCTGAATATCGTCAATCGATAGATCATTCGCTGAAAATTCAACAGTTGTCAGCAAAAGTCGTTGGATCTTCAGATAAACAGTCACTTAATAATCATTAAATAATCATTAAAAGGTCAGTTAAGTCGTTAAATCTTCAGATAAACAGTCGTCATATCGTCGATAAACTGTTGTCATCGTTGATACTTGCACCCTAAACAATCGATTGGTCATTAGCTGAACATTCGTTAAATCGTCAGCTAACAAGTCGTTGGATCTTCAGAAAAACAGTCGCTTAATAATCATTAAAAGGTCAGTTAAGTCGTTAAGTCTTCTGATAAACAGTCGTCATATCGTCGATAAACTGTCGTCATCGTTGATACTTGCACCCAAACAATCGATTGGTCATTATCTGAACAATCGTTAAATCGTCAGCTAACAAGTCGTTGGATCTTCAGATAAACAGTCGCTTAATAATCATTAAAAGTTCAGTTAAGTCGTTAAATCTTCAGATAAGCAGTCGTCATATCGTCGATAAAACTGTCGTCATCGTTGATACTTGCACCAAAACAATCGATTGGTCATTATCTGAACATTCGTTAAATCGTCAGCTAACAAGTCGTTGGATCTTCAGATAAACAGTCGCTTAATAATCATTAAAATTTCAGTTAAGTCGTTAATCTTCAGATAAACAGTCGTCATATCGTCGATAAAACTGTCGTCATCGTTGATACTTGCACCCAAACAATCGATTGGTCATTATCTGAACATTCGTTAAATGGTCAGCTAACAAGTCGTTGGATCGTCAGATAAGAGTTGCTTGGTAGCCAGTTTATCAATAATTAAAAGGTCGGTTAAGTCGTTGAATCTTCAGCTAAACAGTCGCTATGTCATATTGGCACCTAAACAGTCGATCGATTAAGCTGAACAT